>PVIJ01015991.1:0-34341 GCA_004024925.1 Scalopus aquaticus
GACTGCTAAACATGGAGCTTCCATACGACCCAGCAATCCCACTTTTGGGAATTTACCCAAAGGATACAAAAACACTAATCCGAAAGGATACATGCACCCGTATGTTCATTGCGGCACTGTTCACAATAGCAAAGGTATGGAAGCAACCCAGATGTCCAAAAATAGATGATTGGATCCAGAAGATGTGGTACATATACACGATGGAATACTATTCATCATGGAAAGAAGATAAACACATGCAATTTGCAGCAACATGGATGGAATTAGAGGGGATTATACTCAGTGAAATAAGCCAGAAAGAAAGAGAAAAATATCAAATGGTTTCACTTATAACAGGACTATAGGGAGGCCGGGTGGGAGAGAGACAATCAGTGGGGGGAGGGGAGGGAGGCGGAGGGAGGGAAGGAAAAGGGCACAAAATGGAATAGAAAAGAACACAAGGGACCATGGAGATGGATCACGGGGAATACAAAATGTAAAAGACATAACAATAAAAATATATATTTATAAAAAATAAATAAATAAAAAGTTTTGAACATAAAAAAAAATCTATCTAATGCTCAGCACAAGTAGATAGTCAAACACACAAATAAGGTTATTTGCTAATATTTTCACTTGACTTTTTATTTCAATAGTGCCATAGCTTTATTTTAATAAACATACTGGTGCTAAGTTAGTTCATTTTTTTGTGAAAATATCTACATAATAAACCACAGATATGGTGTATTATCTATTTAATAACTGATCTTTAACACCAAAATTAAACTTTCCTTTAATATTGTCCAAGATCAAATCTCAATTCTGGCACTTCCTTGTTATAAGATACTAGACAAATGACTTAGTCTTCCTTAACTTTCTCACTATAATGGCAATGATCAGGGTATAAACTTCCCAAGCATGTTTTAAAACTGAGACAATAAAATTACAAATTTCTTATGAGTGCCTTGCAAATAATGCAAATGCAGAAAAAGGAAGACCAGGTTAGGAAGATATTATGATAATCAAGCCAATAAAAAATGGTGGCTTAGATGAAAGCTGGTGCAGTGGTATGGTTGCAAAATATTCAGATCTCTAATACATTATATCTGAGTCTATTGTAACATACATTCATTCAAATTAATGAGAAGTGTGTGAGATAAAGTCAAAGATGTTATCAAAACTTTTGGCCTGACCCACTAGAAGAATTTATTTGCTATTAAATGAGATGAGAAGTAGTTTTGAGGTTAAATTTTGAACTTTGAAATTTGCTAAATTTGAGAAATAACTTTAAAATGCCAATTTAGACAATTAAGTAGAGTATATGAGAGACAACTGGGTGACATTAACATTTGGGATCATCAACAGACTAAATGTTATTTAAAGTCATGGAACTGGATGAGATCACAGGGAGATAATACTGCACAGAACAGATTCAAAGACTGACCTTTAGCATGCTAACTTTACATACTACTAGATGAAGATATTAGAATGAAAGAGTAAATAGTAAAGTAAGTACAAAGGTATGTTCTACAATCCAAGTTAAAAATGAGGACTGATCACTGACATGGCCATCAATATTTACTACCTAATAAATAATGCCTTTATATCCAAATATGATAAAATTTAGCAATGTATATGTTGATTCTTTGTGTTTCAGTTTCCTCCTCTTCTAACCACACAGTCTTATTGAAGAAGAGAAAAAGTAACAGTGTTCTGAGTTTGCACTGCTAATACATCACATTGCAGACTGCAGTTTGCATCACAAATTCCCAAACAAATGGGACTTTAATTTCTTAAGAACTGATAGTTTGTATTCGAAAATAACCTTTTTATTACTAATTTCATACCAGAATTTCTTCCCAAAAGTATAACTTGTCATATTTTCCTGTGCCATTTACATCAGTCCAGTGTTGACAAAGCTTCATAATTATATGTGGCTTTAAGTCTACTTAACCCAGTGATGCAATTTGTCATTTTTATCTGTAACTTCCAAGTGATTTTAATGTGTTTTACGCACGTAAAAACTGCAGGACAACCCATGAAGATTGCGAAAATACATTTTTTAATTACATGGTGAATTTTTATTCCTGAAATATTGACTTTCTATTCAAGAAATAATACTGAATACCCTATAGACATGATATGTAAAATTAATAGCTAAGTAGAGCTGCGGATTGCTGCACAGGAGCCAACTGCTTTATTTACCAAGAGGCAATTGTAAGTGTGAGCTCCACCCTTCACTTTTGGGGTAACACTCAATGCCATGTTTGGTACTCTTGTACAATAAAATAAGCAATTTAAACTGCTGTTTAATTCAGTAAACCTTTGATCAATCACTGATTCAATAAAAAACTATGTATGAAGTATATGGTGTTTACATTGAGATATGTGCCATAGGGGAGATAAATGGAAATTTTCTTTTATTCCCTGTTCTCAAGAAACATAATTGCAGAAACATGACTAAGGGCACAAAAATGAAGAGAGAACAAAGGATGTATACTGAAGCTCTAAATTCTCTGGCACATACCTACAAATTCTAAGATTCTGGAAAAGAAATAGATTGCTATGGTTTAGAACAGGTAAGTATGGGTTAGAAGATAATTCAAAAAAGAAGGATGTGAGCTATATAGATTATCTTCTTTGTGGTCATGGAAAACCCATTTTTGAAAATGGATGATGAATACTCCATATTTTCACTCCGCACCTAACAGTGTCCAAGTTCTAGCCCTCAGTTGCAGTGGATACTGGTTGAAAATAACTGTATGACTTTGTCTGAGTTGCTGGTGAGAGAGAAAGGCAGTGATCTAGTGATTTAAGCATGCAGAAGATTTACCAAAAGAAGAACGGTATAAATGAGCTAGTACATTAGGGCAAATGTGTTCTGATCTTGCTTGGAACAGACAGAGGATCTGTGAGAAATAAACCAAAAGTATAAGGTCAACTTGCAGATTCATTTGATAATATATCAAACCAGAACTATTTCTAGGAGATGGACATTAACAGTTTTGAGTATACTATTCCCCTCAAAAGTCTTGTAATTTTCCCATAATTGTCATGGATCACATTCATGAGATCACAATTCAGAGAAAAATAATGTGGGAAAAATATGACAAATGTTAAAAGCACTTTGCTAATCAAGGCATAAGCATTACCTAAATAATATTTTGCTAGGAAATTAAGTTGTTTCCACTGGTCTAATGATGATAGAAATGTGTTGTTTGGACCTCCCAGGTGGCGCAATGGGTTAAGTGCAGCACTGTGAAGTTATCCACAGCCATTGTAGCATGAGTTCCATTCCCGGGCAGGGAGATTCCCACATGGCGCAGCAGACCTCTCCTCTCTCACCTGTTGCTCCCCTCAGCAGTGTACTTCAGTCGATCTGCCTGTTCTGCTCCCCATTCTGTCTCTGCTGAATTCTCTCACTACCCCACACCTCTGGTCTACACCCCAGCTTGGATGCATAAGTAAATATATCTTAAAAACATTTTTAAATGTGTTGTTTGTACATTTATTATTTTTTAACTTTCTAAGCCCTACGGCCACTTTCTTGCCCTGTTGTGTCTGGAATACAGTTGGCCATCTCACACTAGGCTTTGGGAGAATGTGTGCTGGGTCAGAACTACCATAAAGCCTCTAGGAGGGAAACACCAGGACCTGGGAAAAGTCAACTAAGTCAAGAGTATAGGCTGTTCCGTAAATCAAGGGTACAGGTTGGGGGAATTCATCCAGCTACAGGATGGCTGTATTAAAGGTGGTTGAAGGTGCCCAGATAATGGGGAATTCTGAATTGGCACCAAAAATAAGAATCTGGGCAATAGGCGAACCTGTTCTGGAAGAGCTCTGATTTATGGTAAAATTCCAATTAGTGACTGCACACCTAGTGGTAGAGTTGAGGAAGGAAACTAGTATTAGTGGCTGACAGTATCATAATTCTAAGCTAAACGGCTGATTCGGGAACTGATATAAAGACTAAGGAGAAAATAAAGAATAGGACGGAGAGGGCTGCAAATTAAGCACCTCCAATACAGATTAAATTTACTTTAACCAACACATGGAGCCTGATTTAAATGAAGTCTCACATTTGTGTAGCCATGACTGACTTCTAAGCCTGAAAGCAATGACATCCTATCCAGATGGAAGACGTGTGAAAAAAGGGGAACTGTATCTATATTAGCACAATTTGTGTTTACAGGAAAAATGCAGAAAGCCTGTAACACAAACCACTAAAAAACTTCTTTGAATTCTGAAATGAAGGAATAAAACAATCATTGACAGAGACCCTGATCTCTGATACTAGGGTAGTTAAATTCAAATTCCATGAGATGATCAGGCTGATTATACTGTAGTTTTTAAGCCAAGCAGTAAATTTTTCAAACTCAGCAAAACTTAAAAGACCATAGAGATAGTAAATAGTCGTCATTTGTTTCTTTAGTTGGTTTTAGTGACTGAGACCATAGGTATCAATGGGACTTTAAGGTTTACCTGAAAAAGATAAGAGTGTAAACCAAATAAATTACTTCACTATCTGCTTCAGGAAATCCCTAAAGGTGAATTTATTGAAGAACATAACCTCACCTGAGTAAACATCACTTCAAATAACAATTTACCTGCTTCAATATAATTTCCTCATTGTGTCCACTAATCCTAAACTACTGTATCATGAACTCTGTTCAATACTAATCCTTTGTCCACCTTAAAAAAGGCATGAGATCAGTCTAACAGCCTCTCCTGAACCCATGTCCCCTTCCCAGACCCCCTTAAGACACCCCCATTCTGCAGTGAATTCAATTAGATTTGTAATAGGTTCTCTAGGAATAGCTGGGCAAATGCAATGCAGGATGCCTTTCCACAGTTATTGGCGACACTGCTAGTTCTTGTTCCTTGAAATCTAGTTATGTCATTTCTTGTAATGGGAAAGTACATACTGGTGTTAGCACTGATTAACTTGAACTCAGAAATGAGTATCACTAAGTGCTGCCCACATATATAAACTTATCTAGCAGACCTGTCAACAAGAAAGATTATTCACTATTACAAAGGACTGAAAGGTAAATGTGGATTCTAATGCAGGGAAGATGGAATTTGAAATGATGTACTACACGCATGATAAATAGAAACCAAGCAACTAAACTATTATTAGTTATCATGAATAATTCACCAGCTAAAGTATCATCAATACTAGCAAGTACTAAATTTGTGATTTTAATTAATGTTTAACAAACCAGAACTATTCTGCCTTATAGAACATGATAAATGACAAGGATAAAAAGCACAATGTTTTTATCCTTTGACACTATTATTAAAAATCGGGTTCTTAAAATGCTTTTCTGGAGCTTCTTATTCAACTCATTATTTGCAAAATTTAGAGAAGCAAACTAAATTCTAATAATTTCTTAATTTCTACAACTCAACTATTCATGGGATGTCACATATTTTATAGCATCCATCTTTAATTCAATAAAGTCTGAAAAATAGTGTAGTAGTTCTTACGATGTTAAATAAATTATAATGCTACATACAAGTTTTTTACATAATTTTAAAAAGTGAGATCATGTTAAAGGACTTAATGCCCTCTCCTCAACATATGATTTTCTAAGGCTGGAAATTAGTAGATTCTAAGTCAACATGGCCTGTGAGACCTGTAGCTGATTGGGCATAAACTTTCACTAGAGGGCCTCCCTGGTGGCGCAACAGGTTAAGTGGAAGCACTATGAAGCTACCCAAAGCCACCGCAGCACGAGTTCAATACCAGACATGGAGCTTCCCACATGGCGCAGCAGACCTCTCCTGTCTCCCTGCTGCTACCCTCTGCAGTGTATTTCAATAGACCTGCCTGTTCTGCTCTCCACTCTGTCTCTGATGAATCCTCTCACCCCCACACACCTCTGGCCTACACCCCAGCTTGTATGCATAAATAAATAAATCTTTCAAAAAAAAAAACTTCCACTAGATTAACATAACTTTTGCAAGAAACTCTTGCCTAAGGAGTGATTTTGAAGATAACTTTACAATTTGCTTCAGAAACGGTGATATTTTCACATTCTTTTACTTGCTGAAAACCGATTTACTAAAAATCAAACTATTCAGCTTGCTTTCATCAAGGTCAAAGTTTCTTCTCTGAGCAAGACTCACTTAACCAAACCCATTAAACAGTCATCTACTTCTCAATCACTTGCTTTATAATCCTTGCCTAGCTGTGTCCATTGATCTCCACCAATTTTGTGCAAGCCTAATTAGCACTTCCCCACGGAAAGAATCATCTTAAATTAGATGCCAACAACTACTTAAATACTCTTCTGTGGTCTCTCCCTTCATAAACAACACGAAGAATGGCAGTTGGCCTTTCTTTGGCTTTTCTTGTTCAACAGGTAGTATGGTAGTTCTTTGGGGAGTCAACTGTTGATGACTAACAGATGATAAAATTCAGATTCTGTCAAAATGACAGTATCAGGAAATTAGCTCTAATATTATACATATTAGTAGAAGCATTATATGCATATGTAATATTAAATAAATTGGTGATATAAATACATATTAATCTCAATTAAATTTGATGTATGTTATGTTATGCCCCCCTCCAAACAGTAGTAGTTTTGAAACAAATTTCATATAAGACCCAAAAAGATATTTTTGGAATATTTATATAAATCATAGGGAAGTTCTAACTTTCATTCAGTTTTGATTTTTCTAATCTTGATCATTCCTCAAAAGCACAATTGTGAATTTGTAAGATTGGATTCTGAATGAGAGAGTTGCTACCTTTGAAATTAAGTTGTACATTTATGACAATTAGAGATTAAAATGCATTCTCTTGAGGAGTTTTTTAACACAGTCATCTGTGAAGTATCATTTCTGGGAGTTGTTAAAACATGCATGTATATTTTTATCTATAGTCAAAAATGGTTAGGAAAGTCCACATATCATAAACCCTTTTGAGGATCACAACGCTCATTAGCATCCTCAAGGTTTAAGAATTCATTCCGTTATCTCCCCAGGTCTTTCCAAATTATTTGACTATAAAATCCTTTATCACAGAGACAGTTGTTAACCTCCTTCAAGTGCAATCTAAGGTAGTAATCAGAGTGCTGTTTCAGACGCTGACCCAATGCTTACATGGCTTTTTAAAATATGAATCATATACACTGTCCAATTCTCTAAACAACTGTTGTGTGCCCATATGCAGACACATGGTCACCATTCAGCCTCTGCTTGAGAACTACATTGACTGAACAAGGGATCTTTCCAAAGACATCTAGCCTGGTCCCAGACGATACAGGATACCATAAACATCTGCATGCATGACCAAAATGTGCACCCATAAAGATTCTTATTATGGTTATTCCTTTTTATTCATTCCAGAGCCACAAAAATCAACTCAAATCTATATAATAGTGTCTCAGTTATTTGATGATAGAGATCATGGCCACATACTTCTTTTCTGACTGAAATGACTCATTTCAGTTACGTATTTCTTAGAGCGTGGAGTTCCATTTCTTCCACACATGATGTCTAAATTTTAATTTTCCCTTTTGAATGTGCTGTTAAAAACCTCAGTACAGTTTTCCAGCCATCGTCTTATAGAGTCAATTGGAACCGTCAGTTCCTGGTACTAGATACTACATTTCTATCGGGAATATGAAAAAAAAATATTTGCTAGACTTTTACACAAAATTCAAAATCAAAATCACAAATATTTTCTTACTGCTGTTTGATAATGACATCCACATTAATTTGATGACTTTTTTTCCATCATATCTCCCTATTGCCTGTGAGAGGCCTATTTGCTTCCCAACATTGAGTCTGCTCAGTCTCTTGAGTTACTAACCCTGATTCCCAGCTGAGCACATTGCCACAAAGCTAAAAGTTTGTATTTTCAATCTGCCCAGTAGCTAAATGTAACTATGACTAAGTAAGTGAAAATAAATATTGAGAGACGTTTTATGAAAAAACTTCTAAGTAGTTTCCTTCAAAGTTAAGACTAGGACTTCCCTCCCCCAACCCCTTCCCCAGCAGGAATTTTGGAATTCTCCAGCAGAGCCATTTTGGAATAAGAGCCACAGAGGCATTTTCTAGGCCAAAAAGTGAAATTTAACAGTAACAACCTCATGAAAAGACACTCGTCCCTTTCTTTGTTCTTCCTGAATCCCTCTCTCTGCCACAGAATAGTCCAGGGAAGTTTTAAGTTAGGAATGAAGGAAAAAAGAAGCAGTGACACAAAAAGAGAGCTTCACTTCTTCCCTCCATCCAAGTGGAGGGAAGGGGAGAAAAAGCAAAGTCCCCTCATGCCTCCAGCCCACCTGCTAAAAACAAAGGGAAAAACACACTATTGACTATGACCTCAATGCTTTGAGTTGGACAGATTTTTTGTAACTGATAGTCACAGAAAGTCTAAGAATTCTACACTAAAGCAGCTATATTTTAGCAGTTAAGAAATCTGCTACTTTTTTAGGAAATGGTGATTTATCACAGCAGGTGTGGTGGAAATATGTTATAGAAAAATAAACTGTGCATGTTCATTTCTTGTTAAATTGAGATTCTTCAAATAACTACATGCATTCCTGTGCCATTTCAGAATTGCAATATTAAGCTATATTTGGAAGTCAATAAATATCTAAATAAATTACACTGATTAAATAAAAAAAATTGAAAAGTCAAGTAACATCACGGTTAAAATTTACCACATGTATTAATCATCAATACGTAATATAAAACTATACATAATATGAGCTGATGAACACTGAATTGCTCCTTGTTTTATTAGCCTAATTAAATTCTAATATATTAACTTAGGGTGAATCTTGAAAGTTATCATGATATTAGAATTGACACAGAATCACACAGTGCGTACATACAGATCTCTTGTACCATATTCAAAGTTTGGGACAATAACTTTTGAGATGTTAAGAAAGCAAGATGTGCAGATATCAAGTACTATGTAATCCTCCCAGAGGGATCTCTGCATCATCTTAACGAACATGGTAATATGTCTGCAGTAAAGAATCCTTGAGTGGTTATGCTAAGTGGGATGAATAAAAGCTATAAAATAACCTCTTGACATTTTACGTTAGATCTTGCTGTCAAATAATTTCATTAAGAAATAAGTGGTGGTTCTTCAGTACATTTTGGATATAGGAATAGTAAATGATCAATTGTGAACTAGCTACACAGGTGGGATTTATTTCTTCACCCCTTTCATCCAAAATCCTGTAGCCGAGAGGGTAGTTTCTTTGTCAAAGTTAAAAGTTAGATTCATGTAAATAAAACGACTGGATTTGGTGAATTCTGGTGAAGTCTGGAGCGACTCAATCCTTCACTGTTTGAGTTGAGAAGACCTAGTTCTTCTGAGTGAAGCAGCCACGGACTCCCCAGCAGTAGCTCAGATTAGGGACCCTGTCAGAACAATAATGACATAAAGCCACCGTCCTGTACAGCCATGTTTCTATAAGTTTTAGTCATAATAACCAAAACTTGAAATAACAAAAGAGCTGATCAATACAAGAACATATAAACAAATTATGATATATTTATAAAGGTAGAAAATGTATGGGCGAAACACTTCTAAATTATTTCTGCAGTCAACAGCAGCAGTGATTCAAAAAACAGACAAAGTACAATTAATTTAATGAAGCAGTTAATGTTAGGACTCAACTGTTGAAATTATCAAAACTTTGCCTAATAGCCTGGAGCACAGCATTAGTTCTCTGTTCCTGTATGTCCCAGTATGACAAATAATGATAACTTGTTACAATATAATCATCAATGACTTAAAATGCAAAATTAAAATATCCCCAAAGCACCACAATTCTGTTTATGATAAACAGTGTAACATCTGTATTGATCAGCATGTGGTATTAATTTAGTACTACTGTCTAAAGCTAACATGTATTCCAAGCAATGTATTTTCACTAAGCTAAACTTTCAAATTTTATTTTGAACATTAATGATTAAGAAAGGAAATATTATTAGTTGTCACTACCTTTAACTTGACTCTGCAGAACTTCCATATCACAAAATATGTACCTGAAGTATAAGAAGATATTATAAAAATTGTATTCCAGTGATTCTTAATGATATACTAATTTAATCAGTTTATAAGAAGTTAACTTTCAAGAAAGAACTTTCAATTGTTCTGAGACCAAATCTATTCTGTCTTTTGAAGAGAACTGATTGGAAAGTTACAAAATATGCATAGTAGAGTTTAGACAATGAATACAGAGTAGGCAGTTTCACTTTGATTTCTTCTAGTCAATTTCACTTTTTAAGTTCTCATGCAAAAGTATCTGAGGTGCTAACAGAATATTTAAATACTAAAGAGAACAATTTTCACTTGTTTAAGTTCCTAATATGATTTACATTAATTTTGTATTTTATAAAATCTTAAGATACATATTTAAGAATTATATTTTTTACAATGCTGTTTTAAACTTCTAAAAAGTGCCTTCATGGATCATAAGAAACATTATTTGCTAGGAATGGAAGAAAGCAGAATAGCTGAACAGATTGCATTATATTTAAGCTTGACACATATTTGCCAGTAAGGAAAAGACACTAAATTTTAAATCACCAGCACATTATTACTAGGGCTGAGCAAATTAACTCAGCCAATTGACCCTTCTGAAAATAAATTCCTTATTGAGCTCTATAAATGTTCAATTAATTTTCCTTTCATTACCTTTCCTTTCATTCTCATATACCTTTGAACTTACATGTTCAGAACAATTCTCAAAAAAAAAAAATTAAAAAAATAAAAAACTACACAAGATGAGTTTTCTTTGTAGCTTATGAAAGTTCATTGTTTTTCCTCAAATTGTTTTTTCTTTTGATATGGTTCCATTGATCAATGTGGTTCAATGTTGGTGTCCTGAAAATTGCACCTTCCTGTATTTATGTATTTCCCTGATTCCCCATAAAATAGTTTCCTACAATAAATCTTTGCTGAAACACAGATTGTTTTTCTGAGAAAGAGAGAGGAAGGGAGGGAGAGAGAGAGAGAGAGAGAGAGAGAGAGAGAGAGAGAGAGAGAGAGAGAGGGTGAGGGGTATAGAGAGGGAGAGCTATGTTGGGAGGGAGAGGAGGAGGGAGGGAGAGAAGGGGGGTGACAGACAATACAAATCCATTTTACACATATTTTAAATCAGACCATCTAGAAATAACTCATCTACAAAGTAACTGAATATTATCATCCAGTAAACATTTTGAAGCTCTAAAAAGGGAATGAATTGCCAATTATCTTTCTTACTTGCCCATGCTAGCCTGACACATAAGCAAGGCAGTAATAAGCAAAACTAGGCATGATTAAGTCATCCCCCAACTCCTTGATCACAAATCCAGTAATTTCAGAACCATGAAATTAGAATGGGTGCTGTTCATGTTCACACATGCATCTACTGGGCTTGGCATAGTGCCTGTCACAGTAAACACTAATGTGCTGCAGATAGGAAAGGCATTCATCAGGTGACCTACCAAGGTATTCTATGGGGTGGTGGTCCCCTAGAGGAAGAAGTTGTCACCATTCCATGTGACATCACTTCATTTTTACAGTAGTTGATGCTCTCAATTAAGAGGTAAGAAAATAAAGACCTTTGCCCTAATGATCTTATAATTTGGACATTACATCCATGTAATTGGGGATAAGAGTTACATTTTGCCTAAGAAATAAAGTGACACTTGTATAACCAAAATGAACGGATGATACTGGTGGAAAGATCTATTGTTTCATATTAGAAGACAGTAATAAAATCTATATTTTTCTTGTTGAGAATTAAATATTTTCAGGAAAGATACAGAGTCTTCATGATTCTCTCTAGTCTAGAAAGTAATCTTCTGATAATCTCCAACATTGAAAAAGAAGGAATTGAAAATCAGAGATGTTAACTTTCCTATGATATAAACACACATGGCGGAAATTAAAACTATATGGATTTAATATGCATATATTTGTTTTTATTATGTGAACATGATGAAGGTCACATATAGGACTAGAAGAAGTTCATTTTCTGCCACAATAATTGAGGTCTTTGGGTTAATGCAATCCATAGACCTATCAGCAGAAACTGGAAAGTGACACTGCTATTTAAAGATTTTATGAGCCAAATGATGTGAATGTGATTGGACAACTATTTAAAAGCCATATGGCACTGATTATTCAACCACATCTGAGCTGTAGTGAATGTCACAGAATTGTTAAGAGAGTAGAGTGTTTCAGCATTCTGGGCTCCATGACTATAGAATTCTAGAACTACTGGGTTTTCCTACATATTGTATTAAGAATGGGACAGTTTGGGGCCTCCCTGGTGGCACAAGGGGTTAAGTCTCAGCACTATGAAGTTATTGGCAACCACTACAGCACAATCCCCAGCCAGGGAGCTTCTTAGCACAGCAGACCTCTCCTGTCTCGCCCTCTGCTCCCCTCAGCAGTGTATTTCAGTCAACCCACCTGTTCAGCTCCCCATTCTGTCTCTGGTGAATCCTCTCACCCCCCATGTCTCTGACCTACACCCCAGTTCTTCTATGCATAAATAAATCTTTATATAAAAAAAAAGAATGGGACAGTCTGATTCATATGTTATCTAAACTAAGCACAGTCTGATGGATTAAAACTGCTAGAGAAGGGGATGAAACAGTTAATTGTTAACCATCTTGTACACTTAAAGTGTACGATACAGTAATTTAACAATAGTTTTAGAAAAAATAAAGCCTGCTAGTTTCCATGTTACTGGTATATTTTATTTCTTAACCAATGTCCTATATTTATATAGCAATTTAAAATAATGCAAAAATAAATGAACCATTTTATGAGTATTAAGAAAAATGGAATCAAAATAGTGTCAAAGATCATATTTAATAAGACAACTAAAGAGAAAGCAAATACCTCATTTAAGCATAGGATACAAAAACGCATTTTATGAAATTCTCTAAATCATGTTTGCAATATATTTCATTTGTATTGATGAATGTTTCTAATTTAAATAGATCTTTAAAGAGCAATTTATGATTAAATCTTAAGACGCAGGAATAGTATTTTTCTTCTCACCCAGGAATCAATATAAGTCATTTCCTCTGCATTAATCTGTGAACCTTATACAAAAATTAAAGTTCAAATCTTTAAACCTTGAATCAGACAAGGCACCTTTGAGTCAATCACACAACACTGCTCAGCTTTGCCAATTATGCCACCGTGGCAGCTTAATGCTCAAGCAATGTGACAGAGAACTCCCTGATTTCCCATGCACTTAATGAGGATTTTTAAAAAATAAACAATACTACTAGGAACATTCATGTACAAATCGTTTTCCTTTTTGGTTATAAACCTAAGAGTGGAATTGCTGGAACATGCTAGTCTATGTTTAACATTTTGAGGAGTTGCCAGAATGTTTTCCGAAGTGATTGCCACATTTTGGGTTTCCACAAGCAATCTATACAAATTCCAATTTCTTCACATCATCAGTTACAACCGGTATCATCTGTTATATTATTCAAGTCATCCTAGTTGGTGTGAAGTGGTATCTCATGGTGGTTTTGACTAGCATTTCCCTAATCCCTAATGATGTATCAATAGAATCTTTCACTTGCTTGTTTTCCACTTGCATATTTCCTTTGGAGAAATATTTGCTCAAATCTTTTTCAATTAATTTCACTGAAGTACACTGATTGATAACATTGTATAGATTTTAGGTATACAGCATTATACTTCGACATCTATATATACTATACTACGATTACCACTCACAGTCTAGTTTCCATCTAACACCATATAATTGAATATCTTTAACTGACTTACCCATTTCCCTTCCAGAAGCACCACCCTGGTAACCACCGTTTTGTCTCATTATCTAAGAGGGGTTTTTCGTTTGTTTATTTCTTTAACTTCCACATATGAATGAAATCATCAAGTATTTTGTCTTTTGCTATCTGATTTTACTTAGCATAATAGTCTTTAAGACCACCCATTTGTTAAAATATAAGATTTTCATATCAATTTTATATCTCAGTAATATTCCATTGTGTGTGTGTGTGTGTGTGTGTGTGTGTGTGTGTGTGTGTGTGTATACACACACATCTTTATTCAATCATTTCAATCATCCATCAATGGGCACTTAGGTGGTTTCCAATGCCACCCTATAGAAAACAATGCTGCAAAGAGTAGATGGGGCATAAATCTTTTAGAGTCAGTGTTTCCATTCTCTTCAAATCTTTGTAATTTCAAATAGTGTAATAATTGTATCATGTGGTATTTCTAGTCTTAATTTTTTGAGGAACCTCCCTAATATTTTCCATAGCGGATATATCAGTTTACATTCCTACCAGCAATGTACAAGGGTTCCCTTTTCTCCACATCTTTACCATACATTGTTTCATGTCCTTTATATAACAGCCATTTAAAAAGGTATGAAGTGATATCTTCTGATTTTATATTTGTAATTTACTTTTTAAAGATATATTTATTCATACAAGCTGGGGTACAGGCCAGAGGCGAGGGGAGGTGAGAGGGTCTGCCAGAGACAGAGTGGGGAGCAGAACAGGCAGATCAGAAATGCACTGCTGAGGGGAGCAGCAGGCAAGGCAGGAGAGGTCTGCCACACCATGTGGGATTCTCCCGGCTGGGTGTCAAACCTGCATCTCGGGCTGCCGACAGCTCCACAGCGCAGCGCTCAATGGCTGCACCACCAGGGAGGCCCCAACATTCAAACCTTTAACCATTTTTTGTTGTTTTTATGTATGGTATGAGATAGTGGGTAGTTTTTTTTTTTCGCCATTTGCATGTGGTTGTCTAGTTTGCCCAACACTATTCATTGAAGAGACTCTTGCTCCATTGTATTCTATTGTCTCTTTTGTTGTAAATTAGTTGTCCATGAAAGTGCGAGTTTATATCTGGGCTCTAAATTCTCTTCCATTGATCTGGTTTTTTGCTTTCACACCAGTTTTATTTGAAAAGATGGTTGTCTTTACTGTGGATGGTGCTATGGTTTTAGTTTCTCATTACTGCTTGTGTCTCTGGATGTACTGGTACCCAGATGCTGTGGGTGCCCCAGTTATGGGTACCACTGCTGGTGTCCAAGGAGAGTGGGCACAGCCACTCCATGCTCAACAGTCACCCATGTCTTGGGTTCAGCTAATGGGGGTGCCAGAGTAGGTAGCTGGGAAGAGTTAGTTAGTGCTAATATTTTCTTCCTTAATAATACTGTTTTAATATGGCAATATTCTTTTTAACAAGAATAGCAAGGATATCAAAGGTGTTCTTTTACGCAATTATTTTATGTGCTGCCAGGTAGAGAACACCCTTTTTGGGAAAGGAGCAAGAGTATTAGCAAGTCGTTTGTTTTATGTATGTTTTAAATATGAGTGGTAGCATCAGGAGTGGTTAATGAGCCGGATGTGAGATACGAGAAAATAAAAAAATAATCACAAATGATTATGCTTCTAAATGCATTAACTCACTCTTTCTGTCATAATAATTAAAATGTCTGAGTCTGTTTTTTCTAAGAATATTGATGAAAAAAATCTGTACCATGCAGGATGACATTAAGCACATACACATACCTTACTGTAGACTAGGGGTTGATTTAATTCTGTTCCTGTAGTATGATGTCTAACTTCCAGGTCTTGCAATGAGGTAACAAATTCTATTATTCCAAATTAAGATTAGGAAAATAAGGCACAGGGAATTCAAATAATTTTCACTTGGCTGGTTCTACAGTTATAAAATGGCAGAACCAGAAATTAAACCCTGGCACTCAGTCTCGAAAGTCAGCTTGTCACCACTATTCCAAGATGCTTCTCAAGCCTGTATCATTTATGTAGGTATTTATCAGTTAGGGGAAAAAAGATAATTATAAATTTGATGCTAAAATTGGCAATTTCTAAAGTTGGGTCAAAAGAATGTTAAAAAAAATTGAAATAAGATATTATAGACTTATGATTGAGATACATTATCAGTTATTTAAATTTCAGTGATTTCTCAAATATTCATAGACTATTATTTCAGAAAGAGAAATATAAAAAAACTGACTTATGTTCCCTAATTTTTATTACTAGCTTATACGTAGCTTTCATGAAATACATTGCTATTTAAATTTCTTTTTTTTTTTTTTTTTTTTTTTACTATTTAAATGGTTTTTTCAAGACTATACTTTCAGGAATCATTTCTATAGTTAATTTCATAATGTTTTTTCCCTATACTCTTTGTTCTTCTTTCACATTCAATTTTTTTAACTATTTCACTGACAACATGGATAGAGCTGGAAAGGATAATTCTTAGTGAAATCAGTCACAAGGAGAAAGATAAATACTGGATGGATATCCAGTCACTTACAAGCGGAATATAGAAAGACAATCTATTTTCACATCTCTTGGAAACAAGTAAGTTTCCCCCTCTCCATTTTTTTTTTCTATATGGAACAATAGCAGTGCCTATGATTCAGGTGAAAAGTATGAGAATATAATGCATAGGTGCTATAAGAAGATTCAAAAAATATTGGGGGGGGAGGCTCCCTGGTAGCCTAGGGGTCAAGTCTCAGCACTATCACCACTAAAGCCTGAGCTGAATCTCAGGCCAAGGAGCTAACCCACATGGTATAGCAGACCCCTCCTGTCTCGCCCACTGCTCCCCTCAACAGTGTATTTCAGTCGATCTGCCTGTTCTGCTTCCCACTCTGTCTCTGGTGAATGCTTTCACCTCTCATACCTCTGGCCTATACCCCAGTTCTTCTACACACACACACACACACACACACACACACACACACACACACACACAAACATTTGGAGGTAGTGTCCCTCTTTTAGAGACTGTGACTACATAATATAGTGGAAAAAGATACCTGGCAAAATTTGCACCATTATTTCAAGTGTAAATTGAGTTGTGCCAATAAAGTAGTGTGGGTTGGTAAAATTTGACTTACACTCACAGTCTTCTAAAAAAGATAATAGACACTCAATTTTAGTATCATTAAGTTTCATCTCCCTCATATGTTCACATCTTGCATATCACCCAATTCAATTCTATGTTTAAATCAAATTGCCCTTCTTTCTCAACTAATAAAATATCAACATTCTATCATATATAACAAAGTTATGGTCCTTTCAGTTATTTTTTAGGCTTTTAAAAATGTACTTATATGAGTATTAAGTTTAACTGAAGTAGTAGTTATAGCTTATTCATATCCACTACAATAATTGTATTGATTCTTACTATACATATCTGTTAATCCTAGTGCTCATTTGCTGTTTGCTATTAGAGAAAACTGATTATATAAACTACTATTCTAGACCAACAATAATAAAGGGATAATAATAGAAATAACAGTGTTTACCTATAACCTTCTAAACTAATGATAATTGTATTGTTCTATCATGACACAATTATTATATTAATTATACTATACCATTTTATATTATAGAAGTATCCAAATATTTATATTTAATAAAATTTTAACCTCAAGTAGTTGTTACATCTGCTCAAAGTGTATGTTTACATCTAAAATGTTTATAATTTTTTTTTGGGCCTCCCTGGTGGCGCACTGGTCGAACACTGCGCTGTGGAGCTGTCAGCAGCAGCAAGTTCGATGCAAGTTCGACCTCCAGCTGAGGAGAATCCCACATGGCACAGCAGACCTCTCCTGCCTCACCCGCTGCTCCCCTCAGCAGTGTATTTCTGATCTGCCTGTTCTGCTCCCCACTCTGGTGAACCCTCTTGCCTCCCCACGCCTCTAGCCTGCACCCCAGCTTGTATGTATAAATAAATTAATCTTTAAAAAATAAATAAAATAAAATGTTCATAATTTTTATCTCTGACCTATTCTTATGATGAACTCTAGTAATATATTTCTAAGTCAGAAACACCGGTATGGTGTCTTTTTTTCAAATGCGGCGAGATTTGATTTGGTAATAGGGTGTAAGAAGAGAATGGTGAGTGGATACAGATGACATTTGAGAGGCAGGCTAAGATTAGCCCAAATTAGTAACTTGATTTTATGAATTTAAAATCTATTTAGATGGAATTTAGCAAGGCATTTATATTCTATTTTAAGAACACACCATTTTAGACCTTTTTTTTTTCCTTTTTGATACATTATCTGCTCTCCTCCTCAGCTGATGAACTTGCTTATTTCACTGAGAAATAAGAAGCAATCAGAGGAGAATTTCTTAATGATCCCATTCTAAATCTAAAACCTCTCTGTCTACACTCCACCTTCCCTCATCTAAAAATTAATGAGAAGTCTGTTACTGCCTAAGAAAACTAGGACACTCAAGACAAACTTGTTTTAACCTGTTTTCTTAAAGGAATTTGCTATTAAAATAAAACTATATCTTGCATCATCATTTTTTTAACTTTGTAGTTTAAAATTCCCATGGACTACTAATATATTGAAATGCCGCCCATCAGCATTAACAGCAGCAACAAAGATTCCATTTTCCTCTACAACACTACCTCATTTCTCTTAGAAGTTTATCTTAGAACGAAACTCCAGAAGTTGCTTTTATTTACAGTCTTTACTTCCTTATGTTCTAGTCTCCCCAACACATCACACACCCCCATCCCAACACGTTCTCATCATTACTCCAACTACTCTTTAAATACTCACTCCCTGATATTCTCATGCCTGAAGGTTAATGGTCAATTTTCATTTCCTGAAAACCGGGCGACTTTTTTTTTTTTCCCATATTTAATGAACAAATTTCTTCACTGGCCTCCCAGGAGCAACCAGCTTTCCCGTGTGTCTCCCTGTCTGCTCCTCTTCCACCTTCACATTCTCTCAAGCTCTCCACGTTGCAGCGCTCCCGCCCAAACTTTGACTGTCTTCCTTCATCTTCTAACTATATGTCCTCTTTTCTCTTGGTACTTCACTTCAAAAAATTAATAAACATTTGAAACAAGACAAAATGTACAAGGCCCAATTTGGGAGGCTATTTAAGTGTGTCTGGAGGTACAGTGAGAAAGGAAGGGAGAGAGGGTAAAGGAATAGTTTAGAAGTATTCCCTTCTTTTAGTAACAGTGATTGGATAAAATGCAAAATGTAGTCCTCTTTCAAGGCACGGCATATGAAAATGGCAGTAATATGTGTACAGTGACTTCAGTTTTGTTTACCAAATATAGGATAAAAAAAAATATGTTCACCACAAAGGGTCAAATTACTTTCACTAACCCCGTATAACATGCTCTTTTACAAGTGTGTCACAGTTATTCAGGATAAACGAGTCACACTAAAATAGGATTTTTTTTTATTTGTCAAACTTTGTATCAGAATTAACTTGCAGAACCATACCTACACATTAAAACTGGCTTTCCTAACCAGTTAAAATACAGAAATTTCAGAAATTCAGAAATATATGTATAATCTCTATAGAAATGAGTATAAGGTTTTCAACATGATATAATATGAAGAGCAAAGACCAAATAATTAAATGTCAATAATAACTTGATTTCAACCGTATTGGTGTGGGAAGAATTAGTCATTTAATCTCTTTCAATCTCAATTTCTTAATCCTTAACTGTGAAAATTAAAAATTATAATGCTTGATTTACTTAGTATTTATGAGATCAATTAAGTCAAGGAAGTACATGTGATATGCTTGGAAAATACTGAAGTACTAAGTATAAATGGAAGTTTATATAAAATTCAGTGAATCCCTCTATGAAAGCAAGATTTCTGTCACAGCAAAAAGTATAAGCAAATACATAACTGGCAATGAGTTGCAGATCAAAAATAATGTAAATACTTAGCTACATTTTCAGAGAGTGTATGATTTTTACAAGAAAATTCCACATTTTTATAAGTGCTTAAAACACTGGAAACTGGACTTAGAGCATCTATAGCTTTATTTGTTTGCACAATGTTCAGCAAGAAAACATTGGTCATTCCCCTTTAAAGATCTCATTTATTATTTGTCAAATGGTACAGAATTCAATACACAATTGTTCTCCCACTGGGGCCGTTTCTTGGCTGAGGTGAGTAAGTATGTCAGGCAGAGTTGGACAGTTATAGAATTAAAATGTCCTAAAGAGCACAGCAGCAAAAAATTGAAATATGATTCCTGGAGCATGTAAACATTACAAAAGCCAATGAATAGTTTTATTATTAAAAATATTTACTTGATTCAGAGGCGGTATATGTGAGGGAAGGAAAAGGACTGTTAGGAACAGGGGATAATTGGAAAATTCTCCCTTGAAGTTAAAGATAACTTAAAAAATAGAAAGCTCTGAAATTGTGCCTTGTTTCATCTCTTAAACAGTAAGTTGGTTGGGGGATGGACAGGAGCTTAGCAGTCAGTAGATACACAAACATTTCTGTAATAGATGCCATCAGAAAGATCTCAGAATCTAGCTGTGTCAGCAAGAAGTTTTGTAAACCTGGGACAATTCCACTTAAACTATTTTAGTTTCTTTCATGAAATGTCACGCAGCAAAACATCATTAAGAGGCCTAAGAAATGGAAAGACAAATAAGAATCTTCTCCCTACAATGTGGAAATCCTGACAGAACATGATTTTTTTTTTCCTAACAAAGCTAAGCATTTAAAGGCAACTCCTATGTTGAATTTTCATCTCAATTGTTTGAGAAATGTTACACAGAATCTGACAAGAGCACCAACTGACAATCCCCCAACCATTTCTCCTTTATTCAATAACATCACTAAAAAATAAGGCTGATTAATGACCTCTCAATAATTTACCTCATGTTTGGGGAAAAGGAGAAAGTGAAATGAACCAACTGAAGTCAGTGATTTATTTTTCTGGCATCATAATGCACATGAAGTTTTTGGTTCTTACTGTAACACTTCACTGCAATATTTTACTTAGAAAGTATTATGAAACTTCTAAAAATGGGAATGCTAAAGACTATCCTTGGCATATAAATAGCAAATGGGACTACCTCTTCTTATACAAAATCTGGGGTTAACCTTTATTATTTGACATATTTTTGCCAGTTTCAACAACATATGGAACAATTTCCCAAATTCTTTTATCAACTAGTCCATTTCACTTCATCTACATAAACCATATCCTCCATGTAAATGCCATCATTTAATTCTGTGGTCATGTCATAGAGCTTATCATCACCAAAGACTGCACCCACCCAAAAATTTCCACTTTAGGCATCTCTCTCTTTAGTTACCAAATATTCCCTTCTTTTCTTCACATTCACTTTCTCATTCACTTCCTCTATCACCACGATTCAAATACTAATCCACCACCATGAGCTACTGACCGCTTTTCACACAATCATCCCTTCTCACATCATTTTCACCTCCGCTCAGTAAAATAACTCATCTACCTATCTCCTTACCCTAGTCTTATGTCGATTAGTAAATTAATATTCCTAACACAGAAATTAAAGCTCAGGGGTCATATATCTTTGCCAAGTAGTCATAATACTCAAAGTGAGATTTTCTAACTTCTTGACACCTACTTTAGCCATCCCAACACAGGTCAAGAATGACCAGCAGTGGACACTTCAATGGCTTTCACACCTGTATGCGCATTAGAATCCCCTGTGGGTATTAAATATGTCTTGCTCTTCTGTCCTTGTCCTGTTCCTCATGGGGTCCACCTTTGTCCTGATATCTATGCCCAGATGTTACTCTTAAAGTTCTTAATTCTCTTGTTGTTCTCAGCCTCTTGAAAAACCTGACAAAAATCTATAAACCTTAACAGACAGATATTGAAGGACACAAAGGGTTGCCTACAACTTAAAAGGAGTTTTTTTTTTTTTTAAGATTTATTTTTTATTTATACATACAAGCTGGCGTACAGGCCAGAGGCGTGGGGTGGCGAGAGGGCTCACCAGAGACAGAGCGGGGAGCAGAACAGGCAGATCAGAAATACACTGCTGAGGGGAGCAGCGGGCGAGGCAGGAGAGTCTGCCTCGCCATGTGGGATTCTCCCCGGCTGGGCGTCGAACTTGCGTCGCCGCTGCCGACAGCTCCACAGCGCAGCGCCCAACCGCTGTGCCACCAGAGAGGCCCATAAAAGGAGTTTTAAGCCATCTGAAACCTATGTAATGAATACAAGTTAAGAAATCAAAAATTACTCCCACAGTGAATCCATGTCTTGTGGGCCCTGCACATTATACAATATTAGGAGCTGAGCTTAAGAAAATAATTCAAAATTACAAACATAAAATTAGTAACAATACCTCAGAAGAAACCAGAGTAATAAGAATTATCAGGCATAAGCTTCATTACTTTCATGGCCATAGAGAAGGCCAGCAGGCACATGGAAAGATGTTCACCTCTTACTATAGGGAAATGAAAATCCAAACAACAGTAAATTATCAATTCATACCTATAAGAATGATTCTACAAAAATCAAAACCACCAAGTGTTGAAGAGGATGTAGAGAGAAGGGAACCTTTATACACTGTTGCAAGGAATGCAAATTGGCACAATCATTATAGAAAACAGTATGGAGACTTCTCCAAAACCTAAGAGTCATTCCATGTGATCCAGTTACTGTACTCCATATATACCCAAAACACAAAACCACTAATTCAAAGAGACATATGAACCCCCATGCTCATTACAGCATTTCAACAATACCCAAGATCTGAAAACAAACTAAGTGCCTATCAAAAGATTGGATAAAGAGGATACGGCTCACACACAATGGGATACTACTCAGCTTTAGAACAAATAAAGGTGAAATCCTGCCATTTGTGACAATATAAATGGACCTACAGAGTATTATGTTCTGTGAATAAGTCAGAGAGAAAGACAAACCCCAGATGATTTCACTCATATGTAGAATTTAGAGAAAATCAACAAATGGATAGACTAAATAAATAAAAATCAGCTCTTAGATTATAAAACCCAATTGCCAGTTACACATAAGAGAGGAGGGGGATTGAGTGAACTGGGTAAAAGGGGTCAACTATGTGGTGAAGGACAGAATTGGACTATTAGTGGTGAACCCAACATAGCAGATACACATGTTCAGTTAGTGATATAACTTGAAATTCATGTTGCAATGTAATGTTATTTCAACAACAAAAAATACTACAAAGTAGTAAAAATTCCACAAAAAAAGTTGCCTTACCCATTCAGAAGCACAGCTTTGATCTTACCATTACCTAGTTAAGCTTATTGCATTATTAAAATATTTATCTTTAACATGTATTAAACACACGTCTGGCATGTATTTGACACTTGCCATTAGTTTTGTTATAGATGAGGAAACTAAGCCTTAGAAGCAGCTTGGCTATACAAATACTGCAGCAGCAGTAATAGAAGAGCCAGGAATTAAACAGGTGTGCTTTACATGACCTTGTCTTTAGCCTTATGCTACAGACTGAAAACTGAATTTTAAATATCTGTCTTTACTTTCCCTTCCCAAACTTGTCTTCCACAGTACAACCTTACATGCTTCCAGTGTTGCCAAATCAAGCTACTCAAAGTTCACCATTTCTTTTCAAGCCTTCTCCATCTCTAGGACTTTTTCCCTCATTATTCTGCAATCACTTTTATCCGTCTCCTCACATTCAAGTCCTATATATTCTTTAAAGAGTTTAACACATATTTCACAAGAGTTCCTGTTTTAATTCTGAGAGTAATGCCTCCTTTCTCTGAATTACCTTAGTCTTTTTATCTATTCTACACACATGATCTATGCCACTTTCACAACTTGCATTTTAATTTTTTATTTGATTGTATGTTACACTTCCCAGGTCTATATCCTAAGTGAACTAAAGGACAGAAAATTCATCTGCTTTCTCTCTGTGCCTGAAAGTATATAGTATCTTCTCCCAACTAGATATTCATTAAGTAATGTTGAAGTAATAGATGCTGCATAGACAAACATTTCTTTTACTCTGTAAATTTTACTACATAAACTTCTTTTGGCCTGGATCCAAGATATGTCAATAGCTTCCATGTGCATTTATATCCAAGTGCTCTAATCAACTATAGAGGAGCTCATTAATTTTTCATAATTCCACAGAAAAACCATTACTTCTTGTCTTCTAGGAGCATTCGGGGTTCATTCTACTACCTATTACCATTATCACTCACTTACTACTTAAGGCACAACACCGAAAGCCAGGCCAGGCACAGCACAGGTAATGCTGGTGCGGTTTAGAGACTGCCTGCAGCTTCTGATTCAGCATCGCAGGGGACCTTGGGGACTGTGAGAATTTCAATAGCTGACTGGGTTGAAGGAAAGTAATATAATACAAAGAGTAAAATAGAATATGCAGAGTTAGCAATGATCGAAGAGACTTCCTCTATTCTTTGGCAAACATGGGCTAACAACAGGGGTGTATGGTCCTGGCTTTCCTCCTGTCTGCTGGCACTTAAATCTAAAACCATGAAATTCTATTATGTATTCAGTAAAAATGGTAGGTGACAATTTTCTTCTAATATAGAATCTTCCCATCCACTCCCGAGCCCTGAATCACCAACATGTTCTGAAAGGTAGCTTTGTTAGCAGTGGACTCGTGTGCTCTCTCAGGCTTTTGCCTGCTGTCTTTAGCCTCTTTGCTCAGTACAGAGCCTTGAGTTTCCATGTTTCAACCAAAGTCTTGAATTAGCATTTGAAAGGTTCTTGATCAATTTTGAGCTTGAGATAATTTAAAAATCTACCCTGCCCCATAACACAGAACAAATTAGTGTTTCTCTTCAACTAACATTTTATCCAGTTCTCCATTTCAGTCAATCCAAAAGGGAGCTCCATTTGAGATTCAAATTTAATTCAAAACCAATCTGAGTTCTAAGTTCACCTACTGAAACAGAACATTCTTTTATCATCGGTTTATTATCATATGAATATTATTATTTGTAATGTATTTTTAAAATTTATGTATAGTCACAAAGTTATATTATATGCCATATGCAATCTTAAATATTCTTAGAATGATAGATGTTACAGTAACACATGGAATAGAAATTGTTAATATTAATAATTTCAGTCTTTGATATAAAAATAGAATCACTTTTTGCATATTATCCACTCAAAATGTCATATTATATCATATAATTGATTACTTTTTCTTGGAAACAGTAAATCATGAACTGAAATTATTATTTTATAGAACTATAGCTAAAATTGAAATGCCTCAATTTATACTGCTAACTACTATTATTTTTACAGTAAGATTTGTTCTCTTGTTTGACATCTTTCAACCGAAATAACCAGTAAATATTTACAACTCTAAAGAATTAAAGATATTTTTCCTTACCTTAGATTCCATGACTAGAAGAAGGTGTTACAGTAACAAAATAATTATTTTATTAAGAATCAGACATAATGCTAACACCCCAGGCACTGATGAAAGAACAATTCTGTAAGAAATTAAAAATCGCATCACTGAACTGCTATCACCTGTCAAGCGTATCCTCTCTCGTTTATACAGAACCTCTATAAAGGCTTGAAATAAAGATAAAAATAAGAGCCAGCACTTAAATAATAATTCTCTGTGCATTGCACTATTTTAACTTTTCTCCTATGTCAGCATATTTAATACTTACCAACTCTACCCAGGTGTTATCATTAGTCCCCAATTTATAGATGAGGAAATAGAGGTGGTTAATTGAGGGAAAACACCCCAAATTATATAGACTATTATTGGTACAGCTGAGATTTTTTTTCTGGATACTGTTTAATATAATATCCATATTTCTGTAATGCTTTCCACGTCAGTATATTTATTTATTTTTAAACTAATCTTTTTTTTTTTCCTTAAGATTTATTTATTTATACATACAAGCTGGGTTACAGGCCAGAGGCATGGGGTGGCGAGAGGGTTCACCAGAGACAGAGTGGGGAGCAGAACAGGCAGATCGGAAATACACGGCTGAGGGGAGCAGTGGGGGAGGCAGGAGAGGTCTGCTGGGCCATGTGAGATTCTCCCCGGCTGGGTGTCGAGCTCGTATTGCGCGCTGCCGACAGCTCCACAGCGCAGCGCTCAACCACTGCGCCACCAGGGAGGACCTCCACATCAGTATATTTAGATAGTCAAATATAGTGGAAGGTCAAGAAACATATACTGAATGAGATAATTTTGGTTAAAAATGTTATTTACAATACTAAATATATTAATGACATAAAAACACATAAATCAGAACTTTCAGGTTAATTTTGTTTCGAAGGGTAGGCTTGGAAGCCATAGAGAGGTGTATCTCAGCTCCTCTTGAAGACATCTCCTATTGGCAATATTGTTGGTGAAAGTCTACTCCTTTGAGTCCACCATCATGTTTAGGCAGAGTCCATGCTTACTCTGAGATGTCCTAGATGAGCGGTTAGGCCCATGTGCCATGTTAGTGCTGGCCTATTGTGTGTAAAAGTGACCTCCTCTGAAAGACTTCTTTACTTAAAGCTGAGATGTAAACCCAAGTAATCTATCTTCAGAAGCCCTACTTAACTTCTCTATATACCCAAGCATCAGAGGACCGGTGGCTTCTTCTACCCAGAAGGAGTATTTGCAACTTTTAATAGGTCCCACTGTCTTCTCTTCCAGAAAAGCTAAATTTCCCCACAATAACTGCAAACAGTCATTCCTTAAACTCAGCCTCATCAATGCCCAAGCAATCCGTCCAGCACCATTGTCATCCTGCCCCAGGTAAAGGGAGGGCATGGGCCAGGGAGGGGAGCTAGCGTCCCTCTGTGAGAGTGTGTCTAAGTCAGTACTGGGTGCTTCCTGGCAGAAAGCCAAGACATCTGTACCTGTGCATCTGCTGCCTTTGCTATCTTTGTTTTGTTTTTTAATAGTGGTAAAAATACTTGAGATGAGATCTACTCTTAGCAACTTTTTAAGTATAGAATACAGTACTGTCAGCTGTAGGAATAATGTTTTACAGCAAATCTCTAGAAACTTTTTACTCATTAAACTGTATTTATAGAAACCTAAAAGTCATATAAAATTCATATGGGTAATTTCGAATGTGATGGGGCCTTTGGGAGACAAGAGGTCCCAAGGGTAGAACTCTCTTGAACAGGAATAGTACCCTTATTAAAGAAACTGAAGAGAATTCTTTCACTCTTCTGCCATGTGAGGATATGGCAAGGAGACCACAATCTCTAAACAAGACAGCAGGTTCTCACCAGAGACTCACTCTGCTGGCACTTTGATCCTGGACTTCCCAGCCTGCAGAGCTGTGAGAAATTAATTTTGGTTGTTTATAAACTACCCAGTCTGTGGTGTTTCTTCTATCGCCGCTGAGCAGACAAGCAGCACATCAGTATTTCCCATTCCCACTTCTGCATTAGTCCACGAGCCACCACCAGCAACCAAGGAGGGGTCTGGTGTCTGTTCTCAGTCCTCAGCAAAACAGCTATCACCATCAAAAGTTACTTGGCAGATGCACTTGGCTGCCAGTGGAAAATGTGAAAAATAATTATCTTGGAAGTCTATTAACAACTGGTCCCTGTCTGATTACATTCTCTCATATTTGGGAATAGCAATATTGCCCCCCTACACTCACTAGAAACTAAGTGCCACGGAGAAAAGAACTGCATTAATTCTTGCTCACCATGGATGGTGTCCCATGTCCTCAAGGACAAGGTCAGTGCCTGGGACAAAGCAGATACTCAAACAACTTTATTGAAGGAGGAAATAAGTCAAAGAAACAAGACAGGCACAATGTTGGCTGGATATATCTGTTGTCCAAAAACTGACAGGTATCCAAATCTGCCTCCCCTATTAGGAATAAGAATCAATGCAATAGAACGAGTTTGATCCCCAGCTAGGGAGCTCCCCACATGGCACAGCAGACCTCTCCTGTCTCACCTGTTGCTCCCCTAAGCAGTGTACTTCAATTGATCTGCCTATTCTGCTCCCCATTGTTTCTAAGGAATCCTCTCACCACCCCACACCTCCGACCTACACCCCGGTTCTTGTATACGTAAATAAATAAATCTTAAAAAAAAGAATCAATGCAATAGAAAGTAATTTAAATATGTTAAGTAATAAATATTACAGGAATGAATAAATCATACATTAATATATCTTACAATTATCATTTCTATGTAAACTTGCAGAAGTTTGAATTATCAAGATTTCCGGAGGATAGATAAAAGACCTGTGTTTTATCTTTTACCTGTGTATTTACCTGAACTTAACAATGTATAGGAAGGGACTCTGAGTGCAAGTTTAAGATGCTTACAGTGGCAAGGAAGAAGGGAGTTCACCCTATTACTTCCTTTCTTTTCTTGCTAATGCAGGATTATCCCCCCCACACAGTTTTAAGTGTTCTTTGTTTCTCGTCCAGTTTTACATGACTTAAGCAGTAAGGTCAGTATATCTTCCCTAGAGAGATAATTTCCTGCAGTTTAATAGGTTTCTTTATTAGGATGTTTTTCCCTGTTGATCAACCATTGTATATATTCACTACTTAATTTCCTTCCATTACACATGGTCATTATCTAGGAAGAAAATGTGCAAAATTCTAGTTCACAATGTTTATGATAAAAAAGGTATAAATTACTATTATTTGTAATGTTATCATTAGAAAATACTCTAAATAAATGCTATGGAATTAACTTTGCATTAGTACCCTGTTCTTAAATATACAGTGGTGGAAGAGCATTAAAGATTTTGACTCAAAAAATAATTGAATTTTCTGATACATTAGGATTATGGGATTGAAGTGGAATACCTCAGAGAATGAACAAAGTGTTATCAAACACAAATGTGTAAATAACTTGCTAAGGAATAATCAACTTAATTAGGTAGGAGATCTAATCATCATTTTACTTTATTGAAATATACTCCATTTTTCCTGACTGTCTAATCAGTACTGTTTTGAAATTTACTTTTTAACTGACTTCTCTGAGTAGAAAAGAAATAGAACTATGGATTTATGACACAATGATGAACCACAATCAAAGGCATGACCACAAACCAACACGTTTTCCATTCATTGCACTGCATTTAAATAGCAATCCAACAGAGTATTGCCTGAAACACAAATAGCATCTCCCTATTCAGCAAAAGATAAAGCTGGTTATACAGAATGATTTTGATCAGTGAAAGAGTGGAGCACTAGACTGAGAACAAAGATGTTAGATAGCAAGAATGCAATTGATTTATGATCAAAGTAAGTACTTTCAGTAATGGAATAGCTCACCCTTACAAATACTTTAGAGGCACTGAAATATGATAAACATATGTTAAGAACTCAAAAGCAAATTGACATTGAATCTAAGAGAAAACAAAATTTTTATAGCTTCTAATATAACAACATTATGATATATATTAAGTAAATCTGCCTTTTGTAAATGTATAGATATGGGAAATTGTTCACTCCCTTAGATAAATCTATTTTATTTATACTGTATTTCAGTGTTTTGATTACAATTTATATTGCACATCAATTACTTTTACTAAAGCATATAATATCAATAATTATAATTGCACAAGTTTTATACATAGCTGGAAAACAGACTCTGACAATTTCTTAATCATTTTTCTAAACATCTGCCACATAGTAAGAAATTATCCTTTGAACTGTTTTATCATAGGGTTGTGCTCCAAATTATAATTACTTTGATCAAAACTCTCCTTTAATTTGCAGCTGAATAGTAATTATCATCAGGAGGTCCTATAGATTTACAATAGACATTTGAATCTAAGTTTGCAAAAAAAATCTTTAAAAATCAGCCTACAGAGGAAAAGGTGTCCTAGTTTGAAGCTGGTAGTTGAAGATAACAGCTTGGGCTGCTCATGAAATCTGCTGAACAATTTTGAAATAGTTTAGACAAAGCAAAATTGTCAAGATGTTAAAGTGTGAGCCAACATTAGCCTATAAAACCAATTATTCCCAAAATCTTTAGGAAGTAAATATTACTGAAATATCAATGAAAAACTCTTCCAGTTTGGAATTGACTCACTCAGTGGAGAATGTACAGAGAACAAAATGAGAGGTCTTCTCCAAGTATGTCTCTTAAAACCTTTATTTATAAGCTCATCATAGATAATCAACTTAACTTTGCATCTTTTTGGATATTGAAAATATGGTCTGAAAAATCACTCATGAAGTAAAAAAAAATAAGATATCTGATTGTCCTTGTCTTCTCATATTCCACTTAACAACACTGAATACTAACCTAAACAATTTATTATTTAACTCTTATCCCATATGAGACACAAAATTAAATCATGTACATTTTATCAAGTGCTTTCACAAGCATTGTAAAGTCGGATTCTTACCACACTGTTCTGCAGTAAGCACTTTTACAGGTTAGTGAGTTTGTCAGCCAACATATATTTATCAAATACTTATTCTTTCCCTGTACTATGCTATATCTGGAACATTCATTGATAAACAATACAGACCCATTCTCTAACAACATGAATTTTAGGGTATAGTTGGACTGATAATCAATAAATAAATATAAGTAAATAATTTCAAGTTTGTAAAAGTCTATAAAAAATAATATATTAAAAGAAAAATAACCAATTTCTTCATTTACCCAAAGAAATATGTTCAAGAAAGTATTGATCAGAGCTCAAATTAAGTGTTCAATTTTTCTTTTTTATAAAACTTAACACCCAGAATCTCTTGATACCTTCTAAGTGGTGTGTACTCATGCTGAATGTGCACAAGGAAGAACAGGATGACCAAATCTCTAAAAACCCTGACCCTTCATCAGGCGAATCACCCTCTTCTTGCCAGGTGAGTCCCCATCCTCTTTCCTTGAAGCATTGGGTACTTATACCACTCCTTAGCTTAGGATACATACGTCATTTTACCTTTCCTTCCTTGAAGTCTCACATGTACATAGGGTCCCTGCACTAAAATATTTAACTTGGTTTTCCCCCTACTGAGCTGTCTTATGTTTTTCATTAGCTCAAAACCCCCAAAATCTCCCCTTCTCCCTGACAAAACATTTTATTCCTATAATTGAAAGCCAGAATATATTGATTGGAGTGTGAGGCGAGGAAAAAAGTACAATGAAGGATTGTTGATTAGTTGGAGAGGAAAGAAAAAAAATATATTGGAGAAAATGTTTAAGCAGAATTCTGGTGACTCATTATTACAATGCCTTTATATGTTGACATTGCTAAGAAGGCAGATTTGGCATTTTCTTTGCTACGTGTTGGAATGATCTGACATCATTAATGCATTCTTACAATTACTTCATGTGTAACCTACCTGCAGTGGGAATGTAACAGCTACACAGAAAGGCCCAGCAGTAGTTTAAACAGCCCTCCAGAGGAAACACTTTGTGATAAACAGGGAGTTTTTAACTCTACTTCTGTCAAGGAGGAAAAGATAAGAAGGACAAGATGAAGAAAGGAAACATAAAACCTAAGATACCTGAATAAGGAGGAGAGCCTTTCGAATTGTACTTTGTCAGGATTATTTTTCATTATTATTATTTATACTGAAAATCAATTAAGTCCCATTATTTGTCACAATAGCTATAGGCTGCCACAAAATATTTTCAGAAGACCATGGAGAACTTTGTACTTATAAGTTATGAAAATTATAGGTCACCCTTTTTCTAGAGGAGAGTGGTAAGAATTTCAGAATAAAATATTGTGGAAATTTCTAAAAACATGATTATGTTTTGTGAAGAAAAGATAAAAAATGGTTTCAAATCAAAGTTAAATTGATGAACTTCACAATAACCGTAAGCCAACTACTAAGTGATCCTCTTCCCTACAAGGCAGGACTTCATAAAGATTTCTTTTCCTAGGGATACCTGGCAGGTAATATTAATGTTATAACAATACTAATATTATTTCTGTGGTAGACATAATTCTCAGAACAACTGCCAACGATCCTGTCTTCCTGAATGCGTGTGGGATGAATCTATGAATGATAAAATATCACTGTCATAATTATATTAAACAGGTAGCAAAGGGGAGCACACCTGGGGGAGTGGGTTCAGTGTATCACAGGAGCATAGAAGAGGTAGAAATGTTCTCTCTCTGGTGGTAGCATTTAGAAAGATTTAGAATTTAGAATTTAAAAAGAAGCACATGATACGACATTGTTGGCTGGAATTTGGTGGAGACGATAGGCTAGGATCACAGATCAGTCACTAACAGTTGATTCTCAGGTACAATCACCAAAAAAACTGAAGTACACATGCACACATGCACACTCATATAAACAGTGAGTTTTTCAAAATATTTCAGTTCCAAATTTGAATCACCTAAGTAGAAGGCTTCTTCAGAGGTCTAGGAAAATTTTATTTGGTGTTAAAGGAAATATGCTGCATTATAAACCTAGAAAATACATTTAGATACAGGTATTATCAAATTTAATATTTCCTGCTTTCTTTTAGGGTTATTTCTTTCCAAATTATGATCAATTGATGTATAACATAAGCCTTTTTGTTTAAAAGATTTATTTATTTATGCATACAAGATCTGGAGTGCAGGCCAGGAGTGCAGGGGGTGAGAGGATTCACCAGAGACAGAGTGGGGAACAGAACAGGCAGATCTACTGAAAAACATTGCTGAGGGGAGCAGCAGGCGACGCAGGAGAGGTCTGCTGCATCATGTGGGAATCTCCCTGGCTGGGGATTGAACTCATGCTGCAGTAGCTGGGGATAGTCTCACAGTGCCGACACTTAACCCGTTGTGCCACAGGGAGGCCCAGATGTATAAAATAAGACTTTTAATCTTATTCTGTTAGTATCATCACAGAATAAATTAGTTTCTTCCCATTAACCTATTCCTGACTGGCCTCTCATTTTTTTTTAAATGTTAGATAATGTCAGAAAGCTAGCATTCTAAAAATAAAAAAATGACAGGAATACCTACTTCTATTTATATTCCATCTTACTAGTTCGAAATAATTTCATCCCAAATTCATTTTGCAATTAGAAGGGATATATTTAAGTCAGCAAACCACTTTTGCATACAACACTGTATTTAGTATATAAATAGTATGTAATAAGCTGTCAGTAGCTCCATTTTTAAGCCAACAAAATGAAACCTCAAAATTATTCCAGGTTTCTAAATCATGATATTTCTAAATCAATCATTGGAAACTGGATGACATAATAAAATATTTGAAGTATCTCACAACTTACTATGAAATATTTCACACTTTGAAAGCTACCAAGTTTCTGGCAAAGTGGTCAGCCATACTCCTCCACCTGTTAATCCTCCACTTGAAGTATCAAATGCTGAATTCCTCTATTTGAGCATTATTTACAGGCCAAACAAAAACAGTTTTGTTGTGGTACCTCTAGTTTTTTACTTCCTATCATGAACTGAGTCTATTCTCTATAATATTTATGCTGACAAAAGAGATAATAGATATCATTCAACTACTATATGATAATATTTTATGTGGTATATACAATAAGTTATATTTTATTGAAATTATACAATATATACATGATTATTACTTGGTTGCTAACTTAAAGAATTTCAAAATTTTATTCAATTTTTTTTTATTTCAAGGTGAGAGATGTTTTATATCTATAATGATTCCACAACCAAGATAATTTTAAAGGGAGAGATATTTCACTGTAGAAGTAAAAATCTCAGACTCTAAAATCTATTCGAGGTTCTGGTATTTTAAAAGTGCCATTCTGGTGATGCTGACAGTGAGGGAGTCTCCCTATCTGTGTGGAGTAAGTGGGTAAATATAAAATTGTTGTAACTTTCCTCTCAATTTTGTTACAAACCTCATATTACTCTAAAAGATTAAGTTCTTTTTTTATAAATATATATTTTTATTGTTATTTATGTCTTTTACATTTTGTATTCCTCTTGGGTAGCCCACCACCAATTCACCCGTGATCCATCTTCATGGTCCCTTGTGTTCTTTTCTATTCCATTTTGTGCCCTTTACCTTCCCTCCCTCCACCTCCCTCCCCCCCGCCACTGATTGTCTCTCTCCCACCCGGTCTCCCTATAGTCCTGTTATAAGTGAAACCATTCGATATTTTTCTCTTTCTTTCTGGCTTATTTCACTGAGTATGATCCCCTCTAATTCCATCCATGTCGCTGCAAATTGCATGTGTTTATCTTATTTCCATGCTGAATAGTATTCCATTGTGTATATGTACCACATCTTCTGGATCCAATCATCTATTTTTGGACATCAGGACTGCTTCCATACCTTTGCCATTGTGAACAGTGCCACAATGAATATACGGGTGCATGTATCCTTTCGGATTAATGTTTTCGTATCCTTTGGGTAAATTCCCAAAAGTGGGATTGCTGGGCTGTATGGAAGCTCCATGTTTAGCAGTCTGAGGAATCGCCATACAGCTTTCCATAGTGGTTGGACCAGTTTACATTCCCACCAGCAGTGTAGAAGAGTTCCTTTTTCTCCACATCCTTTCCAGCATTTGTTGTTGCCTGTATTTTTAATGTGTGCCATCCTCACAGGTGTGAGGTGGTATCTCATAGTGGTTTTGATTTGCATTTCCTTGATTATAAGTGATGTTGAGCATTTTTTC
>PVIJ01015992.1:0-34342 GCA_004024925.1 Scalopus aquaticus
GGTCTATTATTTTGAGTAGTTTTTCTATGGAGTTTTTAGGGTTTTGTATATATATTATCATATCATCTGCAAATAGAGACAGTTTAATTTCTTCTTTTCCTATTTGAATCCCTTGAATGTCTTTCTCTTGTCTAATTGCTCTGGCTAGGACTTCCAGTATTATATTGAAAAGTAATGGTGAGAGCGGACATCCTTGCCTTGTTCCTGATCTTAGGGGAAAGGCCTTCAGCTTCTCACCGTTGAGGATAATATTGGCCGTGGGTTTCTCATATATGGCTTTTATTATGTTGAGGTATGTTTCTTCTATCCCAAGGATTTCAAAGGCTTTTATCATAAATGGGTGTTGCACTTTGTCAAATGCTTTCTCAGCGTCTATTGATATGATCATATGTAGACTATGATGTATTCTTCGGTTCTATACTGGTGGATGTTTTAACTGGTTTTTGAGAACTCATTAAGTTTTCAGCAATTTTACAAATATTTGGCATCACATTGGTAGCTTGAAAGGTGGCTGTGGTAGAAGTAGTTATACCACAGACATTGGCAAATATTATATAAATCGTGGCTTTTTATTTATGAAGTTTTGAGACCCAAGTGTTAAAATGTTAATAGCACAGAAGCGCCTGTTTCTCAACCTAATGCAAACTAACTTTACCCTCTCAGAAGAAGTCAGTTGGAATACTGCACGGCCTAATCATGGCGGCAAAGCTGAGTTATGTTATTCAAGTGGGTAGTCTGATTGGGCCTTTCATTCACTGACTTTTATATTCTTACCTTCTTACCTTTGGTGCTTAGAATAAGCCAGCTTTTTCTAGCCCTTTAAGGTCCTAAGTTTCTGAAATTTCACTACTTCCTGAACACTTCTGCTTGCAAACCAGCCAATTATTTCCGATCTTACCTCCTAATACCTTATAAAAAGCAGAATGTAAAGGTCAACCCATCATTATCACTGCCATTCAAGTTATTGCAGGAGACATTTCACCAAATGTTTTTTCACTGCGCTGGATGGATCTCACTGCAATATTGATTTAACTGCCCACCAATCGTTCAACAACTAAGCTACTCCATATTTTAAGATAACACCTCACATCACATTATCAATTTCTGTATTTGCTCAGGTATCATTACACAAAGTAGTTGATGAGTTCCAGAACTTTCATGTCTTAATCTAGTGGAAATTCATCTCACACATAAATCTAAAAATGATGCCTGATTTGCAGGTAGCCCTTACTCAAGTAGTCATTCAGGGCCCTCCATTCTATGGCTCCCTGTCTTCAAGATATTGCTTCCTAGGTCACTGTGCATTGCTGCTACCAACTGGCTAAAAGTAAAAACAAAAACAGAAAAATATGCTTGGGGCATTTTTATGGGCCACTCCTGGCAGTAACATACTTAATATCTGCTTATTCATCTTCAGCTAGAAATCATTCACAGACACACTGCAAAAGAGGCAGTACATGTATTCTAGCTGTTAGTAAAAGAAGAGAAGAAATGAACTGGTGAAAAAAACAGCTAGTCTCTGGCATAAGTACTTTTCATTATTTCACTATTCTATATTAATGTTTAATGCATCCCATAATTTAATTTTTATGTTATTTTTCAGAATTTTATAATTTTGAATTAAACTACAACACCATCATGAATTGTATCCTGTAGATACTAATAGAATTTTCATTTCTGGAAATCACTCTCTCCAAGAAATTTCAAGAATTTAAAGTATATAACATGTAATACCCTGGAATAGGGTTGAAAATTATCTTCAGACTAAGGTTATTTTTTTCTGATGCATATTTGAATCAGAGGTAGTTGAGCTATAATCATTAGGACTGTGAACCATAGAAGCTAATACCTTGTGTTTAATTTTCAATGCAGTATGAAGCCTTAGTGTAGTTCTCTTTGCATTACAATGGGTTCATCTGGAAAATAGAGATTAAAAGCAGTAGCTATTTTATAGGATTATTATGTGGATTAAACAAGAAAATGTACAAAAATCACTTACCTTTGGAATAGATAAACAATACACGTTGAATAAATTTTAGTTATTGATTACTGAGCGCACTGTTTATATTGCCAACATTGCAAATTTTCTTCACTAAGCCCTGTTAATCTTTGGATGGCGAAGCTGCTGTGCTCACATTAATCACACTCATCCAGCACTGTTAACTCCACTGATAAAATGGAGAATTTAATTCACATTTTACTATACTGCCAAACACTGGAGTTTTCCAATTTTTTTTTTAGGAAGTCCATTATAATTGTATATCCATGATTTAGATAATTGCTTTATGTCTCCAAACATAGGTTTCTTGAATGTATCAGCTAAACAAAGAGAGCCTTACCCTCTATTTAAGTCACTGAAATCACTTTCCCTTGACAAAGATAACAAAACTAGTTAGTGGCAGGCCAGTATTTGCATAAACCAGTCAGTCTGGATCAAGTTTTGATTCTCTTATGTACTTTATGCCTCTTTTCCTTTTAAGTATTTCTTGTGGAAATTTTCATGCATATGCAAAAGTTGAGAAAAATCCTATAATGAATGAAATCCCTTATACCCATCACTCAGTTTCCTCAATTACCAACTTGATATAATTCTCATGTATTCTTCACTTACATATACATTTCTTTGTTTTGCTGGATAATTTTTAAAAAATTGTAGACATCATCACTTCAATCTGTAAATTTCATTATGCATTGCTAAGTGATAAGAGCATTTTAAACATAATCAGAATGCTATCAGCATGTATTAATATTAGAAATGATTAGTATCATGTAATACTCAGTCCATACATCTCATGAATGGTGTCAAATTTCACCAAAGGCCTCAAGTTGTCTTTTTATCATTTAGTTATTCAGATTAACATCCAAAAAAAGTTCTTATGCTGCATTTGGCTGTTTTGTTTCTTAGGACTAATTTACATCATAATAGTCTCTCCTCTTTTTTATGCCATTTCTTGGTAGAAACAATTGCATCATTTCACTTGTGTCATCCATTCTGGATTTGGCAGGTTGCTTCTTCAAATTATTGTTTAAATTGTTTCTCTTCCCCCTATCTTTTTAATAAATTGGAAGTTTGATGAAGGCTAAGAATAGAAAATTTGGGATGGAAATGTCACAAGACCAGAAACTGGATATGGAGTTAGAAATAATTAACATTGTCATTAAATCAGCTATAGAAATGAAAATTTTTAAACAATGAAACCAGAAATGGGGATATGGGAATGTACAGTCTTTACGAAGAACTGCTATAGAAGGTATCCAGAGGGGCCTTCTTGGTGGCCTAGGGGTTAGGTCTCACTCTATCATGAAGGCCTAAGTTTGATCCCAGGCCAGGGAGCTGACCCACATGGCGCAGCAGACCTCTCCTGTGTCACCTATTGCTCCCCTTAGCAGCGTATCTCAGTAAATCCACCTGTTCTGCTCCCCACTCTGTCTCTGGTGAATCCTTTCACGTTCCCACACCTCTGGCCTACACCCCAGTTCTTCTATGCAAAAATAAAAAAGAAGAAAGTATCTGGAGGCACAGACCAGAGGTGGTCCTTACAAATTAACCCATTGCACCCTTAAAGTGATTAATTTAACAACAGACAGAATTTCACAGAGGAATGAACACTTCCCCGAAAAAAGAAACCCTGTACAGGAACAACAACTGCCCTGGCACAAAGCAGCACTCACCCCGAGACCACCGCCCCTGTCTGCGCAAGTGTCTCTCCTGACAAGCCCCTCCCTTTCAGTGCAGTGCTCTCAGCCCACCTGTGCCTCTGCAGGCATCTCCTCCTTTCCTTTTTTTCTAATAAACCTGCCCCTTTTGGACAGAACCTTCACCTGCTTATGTCTGTGCAAACGTCTTCCATTCCTGGGTAAACTCACTATGTGCCACTGAAAAGGGAGCTCTGCTGAAACCTTTCTCAGTGGGACCCCAAGAACCCCAACATCTCATCAGAACCCAATCAGAAAAAAAAGAGGTTTTTAAAGATTTATTTATTTATGCATACAAGCTGGGGTGCAGGCCAGAGGCGTGGGGCGGAGAGAGGGTTCACCAGAGACAGAGTGGGGAGCAGAACAGGCAGATCAATGGAAACACACTGCTGAGGGGAGCAGTGGGCGAGGCAGGAGAGGTCTGCTGGGCCATGTGGGAATCTCCCCAGCCGGGCGTTGAACTCTCAACTTTGCTGCTGACAGCTCCAGGGCACAGTGCTCAACAGCTGTGCCACTAGGGAGGCCCCCAGACCCCTTTTATCCTCTGCAACAGTTCCCTAAATACAGTAAGAAAAGTCCCGGTAAAAGTGCAGCTCTAAGATTTTATTCTTTCTCAGTTCAGAAGCCATTTCCTCCAGCTAAGACTTGGAAATAACCCAAGGGAAAGATAAAGCAATCCCACGCTTGCCACTTTGAGGAAGTCAAGCACACTGCAGCCACACCCTCCTCTTTATATGCGTAGCCTTTCACTCAGTAAGTCATCTTCTCTGCACAAAAAAATATGTCTGAAATAAAGAATTTGTTAGGAAGGTAAACTCTTGGTTCCCTGCATTCTGACAAACCCTCCAGGTGATTCTGTCTATGCATTCATCCTCACAGCTTTGGCTGACAGCAATAAAGGACCCCAGAAACTGCTTCTTCGTCTCCCTTGGCTTGTACTAGTTTGTCCTATAATGTCCGCAAGGCCTAACCGGTCATACAGGGAAGAGCGGACAAATCTCATGGACACAACTTCCTTACCAAACAATCCTCCTTTAACAACCTGGGTATCTCGAGTTCGGAGCCATGCTTTCTCTCTGGGTCACACAAAACTCTCTCTGCTTCCTCCTTCAGTTCTGGACTCCCTATCTCTTAGTGCATTTTCCACACTGATAGGTTCCTTTTAACTCAAATAGCTTAATAATTCTTTACTACGGCTCTTTTGTACCAGAAGTTACCCTAGTAATCAACATATTTCTATGTAATTGACTACATACAAATCCTTCTCATTTCTTACATGAAATTCAGTAAGGGGAATAGCAGGGTTGGGCTTTGACCACAAGTCCCTGCATAATAATTCTGCCAGATTATCAGGGACCAAGAGAGTCCTCTGCACTGTCACTTACATTTATATTGTGGAAAACATAGTGTTTTCTTCTTTTGGGCATTTGCTCTTTGTAAAAACTTTACATATGTTAAAGACCTATTTCTTTGACTCCTGTATATGTCAAATATGTTCTTGCTGTTCATTTATCTTTTGATATATGTTCTTATATAGAGAAATTAATTTTTATTAGACAGTTATTAATTTTTCCCTTTATGTTTCTATGTCTGTTCTAATTTTTAGCAGCATACTCCCAATCTGAAGATCAGGTGCATATTCACTTATGCTAAATTCTGTTTTTTCCCCCCCAAGTTTTTATTTTTTACCTATACATCTTTTTAAAGGTGCACTTGGAAATGTATTTTGTGTAAGGTATGAGGTACTTGCCCGAATTTCTTTTTTTCCTCAAATATATGTTTACTTTACTGAATGTCATTTAAAAATAATTTATTCTTTCCAACTCATTTGAAATTTCATCATTAAGATGGTCTGTATCCTTATGAATTCAGGCACATAGCTCTGCTTTTCATTTTATTATATCCAAGTACTTGTTTTCTGATGTTCTGAAATATGGCAGAGCAAGTCACCATTTATTCTCTTTTTGGCTAATACACTTTAACATTTTATCTCTTTGTTCTCCCAAAATAAATTCAGTCTCTGATCAAGATAGTGATTTCCATCCCTCCAAATCATAATAGGAATTTAATTAATTTGAGAATAATTGAAATCATATCAATCACAGTGTTTATCTCTCAGAAACAGTTTATCTCTTCCTTTTGATTATGTATGGTTGTTTGTATGTACCTTCAACATGGAATTTTGTACTTTTCTTAGGAGGCCCACATTACATTTAAAGCATATTAAGACTTGAGTTACATATAAATCAGTGGCAATATATCTTAATCTGTTAAGGCTTCTATAACAAAATACCACAGGCTGGGTGGTTTGTAAACAACAGAAATTTATTTCTCACAGTTCTTGCAGCAGGGAAATCTGAAGTTGGAGTGCCAGCATGGTTGGGTGAGGGCCCTCTTCTGGACTGTAGATTTCTAGTTATGGCTCATGTGATGGAAGGGACATGGGACCCCTCTCTCGGGCATCTTATGGTCTGTAAGGACGTTCATCTCATTCAGAGCTCTTGTGACCAAATAATCTCCCTAAGGTTCCAACCACGATTAATAAGCGTGACATTGGGCATTAAATTTCAATGTATGAAGTTTGGAGGGATACAAACATTCAAACCATAACACTGTACAAATGAAAAAAGCCCCATTTTAATTACATTTTATAAAATTATAAACACAATATAGCATATGGATATATTCTCATTTTAAAAAGTCATCATCATGGCTAGTCTTTCTTGACTATCACTACCACGCTCTTCCTTTCCTGAGGTTGATGTGTGTCAGCCACTTAGCCCATGGATTTATAGATTTGTCTTTATCATAAATTATATGGTGTTTTAAAATATAACTTGCATCTGTCATTTGACATTTGCTTTTTTATTATTCAACGAGTTACCTTGACTCTATATACAAATCTATACACATGTATCAATCAAACATTGATTACTAAAGAATATTCCAGGCTACACTGGGTTTTTTGTTAATACCCTCTTGATGAACATTTAGCTTTTATCCCATTTGTCATTACTACAAATATCAATGTAAATAAATAAAATTCTTTTGTGTATGCCTCCTAGAGGAACATGTGTGAATGTCTCTAGTGTAAATATTCAGAAATGTAATGACTGGGTCATAAAATATGTGCATTTTTATTTTAATGTATTCTATTATTTGCTCCCCAGAGTAGTTTTAGAAATTTACTCTCCAAACCACAAAGTATGAAATCATTTCCTCTTCACACATCAGTCTCTCCTCGATATTATTAAACTTTTAAAAAGGTTTATTTCTCCATTTTTTCACAACAGAACACAACATTTTTTACTGAGAGTAATGTGTCAGTTAAGTTTCAGATGATCCATTTTTCAGTGTTAATATTCATAGGATATTGTCACTTAGGTGTTCCACGAGTCAGCTGGTATGCACACTTCACTGTACAGAAGCAAACCATTATGTAATGTGTGCCTGGTGATGCAGGACTGGCTAGTAGGGTCTCAGTTAATGTTCCTCAAATATAAAGGCTTTTTAAATACCTTGCCCAATTTGAGTTAGCATCAAAGCAAGACAAAAATATAAAACTCAGAGCAGTTTTGGCTCCAGCCACATGAAACTAGCCTTTGACCAAAGAAAACTATGCACATCTAAAAATTATAATGCTTTGTGTGATGTCGTGGCAATCTTATAACATTGCTTTTGTAGGGTGAGTAATGCTCAAAAGCCAAAAGTAGATAAGATTATAGAGACTTAAGTTCACTTTTTATGCATTTTATAGACATGGGGGGGCCAAGGAAAGTATTTTTGCTTAATTATTCAAAACAGTTGTTAAACTTTAGTTAGCTAAGTAGTTATGCTTAATTGTTTAATGACATTTGTTGTGTTTCTTTATATTAACTGATTTTTTAAATTTTCTAGGTAGTGTCCTTTCATTGCTAGTAACACAGGAAATATTCAAAATTATATTTTTAAAGTTGGCCTATAAATATATAGATAGACATCATTATTAATATTTTTATTCATTATTTTTGTGTAGGATTATGTGCATAATATACCCACACATATTTACATATTCTTTAGAATTTTATATTTAATATGGTTTTTATCCTGTCTGTACACACACTTACGGGTAAACAAATATGTACACAAATACCTATATATGCATATACATTTACATACCTATGCATTCAACATACATGTTTACCTACAAGCATGATTACTTTTTATACATATGTACATATCCATATGTTTGTGGGGACATTTTCCAGTATCATTGTGTAATCTTAAAATGATAGTAGAGTTGTTAAGAGCAAGGCATATTAAAATTTCAGTTTGACGCCTGGCTGTCACTTACTGGCTTTGTGACTTTAATAAACTTAACCTTCATGATACTCATATTATAGCAACACAGTCTACCTCTGCTAAAAGCAGGTGCGATTTTCTCCACCCCCATTTACATGCAGTCGCCGTGGATTACAGGTCCCCAGGTGAAGCTATAGGATATGGAAAGCAGGTGGACTCAAAAAGGCTTATGCTTCTCCTTCTCTTCTCTTGATATATATATTTGCATCTGTTCCAGTTCAGCTGTTATTTTTTTGTCCTTCAGCAAAACTGGGGCTTTATAGAGTGATTATTCACTGTCTTTTATCCAAAAATACCTGTTTCAACTCATTCCTCCTTGTTTTCATTGTGTACTTTTCTTCTGTCTTCCACATTAGTGAATTTATTCCCTGCCATCCAGATGCTGATATCCAAATCTCTTAATGAGTTTTTTTACCACTGGATTATTTTTCTTTCATGATTCCTTTTTCAAGCCAAGGTTTATTTGATTCTGTCTCATTTTATCTACCAATTAAAAATTGGGTGGTTGTAATTCAAAGATGGTATAATAGTATGTGCATTTTAAAATTATAAAACAAGATAAAATAAATAGGATAGCTTTTTAAGTGGTTATGGAAAATATCCAACTATAGTAAGATCTCCAATCAAAAATGTAAGTAGTCATGAACAAAAGTAAATTTAAGGAAATATTTTAATATTTGGGATTATAAAAATTTGGCATTTTCCTGATGATATAATCTAACTGGGGCGTTTTCCTAATGATATAATCAAACTAAATGGGACATCTGAAATAAAATATGAACATTAAAATTATTATCAACTTAATTCCAAACACATAATTTTAACACTTCGTGTTTAAGAAATATATAATATGCCTGCTTTCATTTGGGAACTATTATGTGATTGGGATTCCTTGTAGAACCCAAAGCAGGTGCTGATCATGAAATCAGAGGCTTCTGAGAATCTAATATGCACGGATCAGTGCTGATGAGAATTGGCCATCCCTAATTGTTTCATGACAGGAGATATAATTGATGTTTATGCTTCAAACATAACTCATCAAACCCAGAAGATTTAAGATCCTGATAAAGCCATCTGGCAACTTTATGTGCTTATTGGAAAAGAGCAGATTTTGTCCTTTTATTTTAAACATAATAATTTTAACATTTATATTAGGGAGAAAGTTAAAGAACAGAAGGTACTGTTCACACTTCAGATTTAGAAAGTAACCTAAACTAAAAGTAGAAATATGTCAAACAAACCTAGTCTACAGAGACCACAACTGGCTGACAGTGACAAGGAAGCAGACACTCAGATAAGAAGTCAGTTGGGAATAAAGCCAAAATATGTGGTGCATGTTGTGAATAAATATATTTGATGAATATGTTTCAGGTTGCAAAACCCCAAAAAAGACCCAGAAAGAAAATATAAACACTAATCACAATTTGTGCATGGTCCTTTCTGTATAAAGATTAATGAAATCATCTGAATCAGAACTAAGGGATCACTTTTGAAAAATGTTTAAGGAAAGAGATAAAGATTATTTTTATTGAATATTTGAAAGTATTCAAGACGAAAAATATATTTTGCATTACCCTTGAATATGATCTGCTAGGCTAGTAATTATATTTTTAAATATAGCTCTCAGTGGTATACAATAAAAATACCAAACATTATAATAAAGATTATTTTACTTGAAGCAATAGAGATAAGAAAAGCAATAATAGAAAAATAATAAATCATGGAAAAATACTGAACATATGACCAAGTACAACAACAAAAATTTACCATTCTTTAATAGTTAAGTGAAGCAGTGATTATTTCTTGACTTTGAGTGTAGCAATAATTTAGATTTTCTACATTATCTTGGAAAATGTTAAGGAAAATTACAAAAAATAAGGACAAAAACTGTTTACCGTGTTATGGACAGTCCATTTTCCTACCCGAGGGAGAGAAGATCTTCATAATTTCCTTTCAGGTTTTTAAATCTACAGTTTGTATATCTAAATATAAATCTATACCTATATAAAATTCTTTTAGAAGTTGAAATACATTGCCTGTAAGACAAATGTTAAAAAATAAAACAAAAGTTCCTTGACCTTTTCTGAAAGCCAGTTACTACTTTACTAAAGTTAAGTTTTTGATTTATATAGATCAGTATATTTGAAACTACACCAATGTCACTAGCTGTAATTTTAAGGGAAAAAAATTGGATTTTTCTCCCTAATTAATTAAAAAGGTTTTAACACGTTGAATATTGTTTTAATTGATGGTAGGTATATAAATATTCCATTTTGAGTACTTTTTGAAAAATACAAACAAAATTTAGAAACCAATAAATAATGGTACAAATGGCATGTAGACATGACAAATACTATATAAAGCGAACATTTGGAACATACGCATGAAATAAATAAGATTGCATTTTCCTTCTTTGAACAATTGTTTTAGTTTTGTGTGTCACAAAATCAGATTCAACAAGTTTCATAAAGAATTCAACAAAAAATCAGTCTCCACTCATTTAGTTTACAACTCTTATACATGAATATTTTATTCAAAAAACAAAATCCAATTTAAATTGTGTTTCACAAATATTTGAACAGGGATTTTAGCACTGATTTCTGAAAACATATTGGAGTTCTGTTAAAAAATTCTGTTAGTGGGAAATAACTGGAAATTATGTTGACCACTAGATCACAAATACTATCTTTGCTGAATGCAATGAAATCACTTGAAAGAGTTTATTACATTTGATCCAGTCAAAGGGTTAAATATATAGCATCAAAGCTATCTTAGCTATGAATGATTATACATTAAAGTGACATCATACTGACAGTTCTCTTTTTCTTTAGGGGCAAATCTGCTAAGATTAAATTCTAAAATGATATTTTAAAGTATCTTCATAAAGAGGAACCTGCATAACAGGTAAGTGTAAGAAACAGAGAAATCTATTCAGTGCAGCCAGAACATCTTAGAAATATTTTGGAAATCCCAGACCAGTGTTAGAAAGAATGAAACTTACTTTGTATTCCATAACTGATGCCCAAAAACTAAATATCAGTTTTGAATCTCTATGATTTGTCAGACATTACATGATAAAGTTAATATTGCGGTAATCAATTAAAACTTTGATTGATGGATTACCCACCATGAATCTAATTTATGTTTTCACACACAGGAGCCAAATCTCTCTTCAAAAAATGCTCAAAATGGAATATTTATATACGTATCATCAATTAATAATTATTGGGCATGACACTTTAAAAATAAATCTTAAAAGGTAATTAAGGAAATAACCAGGTTTTGATGATGTGAAATGAAATTCAAAAGGAATCATTCATCTGTCTTTGAGTCAAGTGGTTGATTCTGTAGAGGCATAGGGGAAATTCTCCCACCCCTCTGGGTTCTTTTTAGCTATTTCAACAAACAAATTAATATCAGACAGATTAATAAGAGGAAAAGACCAAATTTAATTACATACATATGGAGAATTTACGTGGCTTAAATTCTAGAGTAAATAAGACAAACTGTGTGTTTATATCCTCAGCTAAAGAATGGGATAGGGACCTGGGCCATCAAGGAGAGAAAAGGGTTCTCACCTGATGAGGAATGACTTCCTGTAACAAAACCTTGCCTCCAGATGTCTGCCCTGGGTTAAGATGGGTTACTCTGATAAAATGATTATTTCCAGAGATGACCCTAAATCTAAGTAATCTTCATTCTTCAAGGTACCAGTTTCTCCTGAAGCCCATGGACTATCCACTGATCTTAGCTCCACATGCCAAGGTGACACATATTGGAAAAAACCTGCTCTGGACATCTTGGGAAAAAACTATTTGAATGTTTTTTTTGGAAGCCTATCCTACAATTCCAAGGAGAAATTTCCCGAAGAACATACACGAAGGTAAGAGGGTTGAGTCCAGGTCCTCATGAAGAGTGGGAAATAATTGAATTTGCTTCCATCCCACTTCTTACTCGTTAAGTAAATTATTTATCTTGATAAGCATTTTGTTATTTAGAATGATTTCACAATAATGTTGAACTACAATCTACTTGTAGTTATGCTATTTTCTAAAACTCAATTTCTCTTTTAAAAATGAAAATAACTAGCTGAGTGAGAGAAAATTATGAAACAAGAAAGGGAGGGAGGGAGGAAAAGAGGGGAGGGACATAATATAAAATTATTATGGAATTTTATATTATTAAATTATGGAATAATATAAAATTATTCCATTGCATTCAATCTGGCATTACTTTATAGAGAGGCAAATAGCCAAACGTATCCAGCCAGCTGAGTCTATCCCTTTTAATCAGGAGAAAAATGTATGTTTTATAAGTGCCATAGAGAAGACCTCCATTTATGCTGTATCACCAGACCCAGATTACATAGCCACCATTACAGTAATCAGTTGCCCAATGAAGATTGCTATCACTGGTTTACATAATCTTCAGAATTTTTTAAAAAAGATTTATTTATTTATACATACAAGCTGGGGTACAGGCCAGAGGCTGGGGGCGGCGAGAGGGTTCACCAGAGACAGAGTGGGGAGCAGAACAGGCAGATCAGATCAGAACAGGCAGAACCCATCTTAACTCAGGGCAGACATCTGGAGGCAAGGTTTTGTTACACTGCTGAGGGGAGCCGCGGGCGAGGCAGGAGAGGTCTGCCGCACAGCGTGGGATTCTCCCTGGCTGGCCGTGGAACCCGCATCGCGTGCTGCCTACAGCTTCACAGCGCAGCGCTCAACCACTGCGCCAACAGGGAGGCCCAATCTTCAGAATTTGGACAGTCTTTTCTTCTCCTGGAACTCAAATACCTGTTCTGCTTCTTTAACAGTTGGGTGTATCTTAGTTTGAATGGGCATAGATATGAGACGTTCATTAAATCATGTTTCTCACAATGTAGATAAGACAGAGCAGGAGAAAAGAGAGAATATCAAAATACATATCAATATTATTTCAGAACATGATATATAGCAAAATTGGTACTTCAATTCAGTGGGGAAACAAAGATGAATATTAACAAATAGTGGAAATAGATCTCCAATACAATTGAAAGAAAAGTGGGCCTCCTGTATCTTAACGTTAACTCCAGATGGGTTATATATTTAAATGTAAAAAATAAAACATTAAAAATCTTCAAGGAAATCTCAAAAACTTCATATAAAAAGCACAGGCAGTGAAGACTTTAATCATGGCTGAAAGCCAAAAAGTTATAAAAGAAAGCAAAAAGCTATCTTTTTTAGTACAACAAAATATATCATAAGTCAAGATGATTCATGAGTAATAGACCTAAAGAGAAAATGTAATGCAGTTAACAACTGTTCAATTTCTATGAAATAGCAACTACTCATAAATTGACAAGAAAAAGATATCTAATCCAACAGAAAAAAAGTATAAATAGACATTTCTCAGAGATGCAAATCCAAAAAACCAACAGGCATATGAAAAATGCACAAATTTATCTGCAGTTTGGGAAATGCTAATTGTAGTAACAACAAAATGCCATTTTACCTATTAGAATGACTAAACTTAAAAAGAACTACAATCTCTGCTATTGATGGTTACTGAAGAAAAGGGTACTCTCGTAATTGCTATAGAAATTCTGATGTATTAAAGGCTTTATGAAAGCAACTTGGCAACATATGTTAAAATTACCACTACAGTGCCGGTTCCTGAGAACCCATCCCATAGAAATAAAAGCACATAAGGATATATGCATGTGAAAGTTTCCTGTTGCAATATTTGTTTTAGAAATGAAAACTGTAAGCAACATGAATCTCTGTCATTAGGAAAATGTCAGGATAAGTTCTGCCATCCATCCCATTAGTTATTATATTGCTATTTAAAATAGTGAGTTAGAACTTTGCTAGTTGAGTTGGATGTATTTCAGGAGGTATTACTGAGTGAGAAAAGCGAATTGTAAACGTGTACACAGTGTGATACCATTGTTCTAAAATCAAGTGATAAAAACAGATATTATCCTGATATACATAAATATGTCTATTTATACAGGACATGCACGTTTCAATTTTAAGCATCTATTTAAATATACGTATCTGTCTCCATATAATAAATTTAATAAAATTAAATAAAAATGTGAAAGTACAAAGAATATCAACACAAGGAAATAAATTCTTATAAGCTTATTCTAGTTTGTTCTTAGCTATATAACTCTAGGGGTGGAGGGGAAATTTCCCTCTCCCCTTTGGTCTTTTTTCAGGCTTGTCAAATAATCGCATTAACATCAAACAGATTAGTAGGAGATAAAGGCAAATTTAATTGTGTATGGACAGCAAATTCACATACATGTGCATTTCAAGGTCAGTGAGGAGAAATGGAGATATATATCCTGAGGATATAGATCCTAAGGAGTGGGAGGGGGTATGGGGCTTCAAGGAGAGAGGAGGAGGACTTACGTCACCGGAGGAGTGTGATTCATATGACACAGACAAGACACTCTTTAATTAGATGTTTGCCCTGCCGTATAGACAGATTACTCCAATAGAACTGTTATTTCTAGTAAATATCCTAATTCTGGGTAACACCCTCCATTTCCTACTTTTAGGCAGACAAGGGAGTGGTAAAAGTTTCTTGTGAGATTGCAAGGCTTCCATCGACCTCAGTTCAAAATAATCTACACGCCAAAGTGACAAGTTTTGGGAAGGCCTGTTCTAAACATGTTTTTTTTTGAGTTAACATTGGTTTATAACATTACATAGGGTTCTGAACATCTTAACCTTCAAAATATCGATTTATGTATTTTAATATTGTATTGCATTTTGGGTTGTTTAAAACCACTCACAGCCAGAAATGAACCTAGTCAGTCAGTTATCTAAGAGTCCATTCTGAACATGGTTTAGGTTAGCATATTATCAAGAGATTGAATACTCAGAATACAGATATCCTTCAAAAGGGAATTTATATCACTTAATGTCATGTTGATATACTCAGTATCACTGATCTCATTTAATAGCACTATCTTCAATATCATTTATCATTGATATCCCCAATAATCTTTATTGTGTTTCTTAAACTGTCTATTGGGTTTATTGTAAAATGCATCTTCCTTTCTGTGATAGTTTGATTTATTCTAATGATTCTTTCTTCAGTTCCGCCATCTTAACTTTCAGCTTACTGTCTTATCATCTTATCATCCTGCTTTATTGTATTTCTGTCTTGAGTCTTCAGTAGAAAGCCGAATGTTTGGGTATGTTTTCTTGAAAATGTATTATAAAACATTTGGTCACACTTTGTTTCTGCTCTGTGGCAACATATTTCTTGTAAGTGTCCATTACATTATATGTTAATTAATTATAACATTCTTGATTTTGTATTTTAGTAGGTTTTTATGTACCTATGGTGTTAGTTTGCTTTTAATGATAACTTTTAAAAAGTTGTGCTTTCTTGAACTACCTATTTGCAAGAGGTTACTGTATTTAAGAAAGCCAAACTAGAAATTCCACAATAGCTAGATTTCATTACCAAAACACCCCCTTTTCTTAGTTCTTACCAGGACTTCTCTGCATATTTTTTATGGATTCTGTTACTCTAAAGCAAAACCGGACTGAGTGTATGCGTGGAAGCGTGTGCACACAGGTGCATCATTATGCTGTTGGCACCCCCCCTCCCATCCCCTTAAGCACATATTTCCTTACAGAGTTCTCCAGGTCAGAAATAGTACTTTTGCACCTCTGGGTCTGCTCCATGTCCTTGGCAAGTGCCCTTAAGGATATATGGCTGTCTTTGCATCTTTGGAGATGTGTTGCAGTTGGGTTCTTAAAACTGAGCCTTAACCTTGGGTTCCCCTTTGCCTTTCCTGTGAATTCCAGTTTTAGCACAGCACAAAAATATCTTACGGTTTCCTTCCTTTTGTAGAAAATAGAGTTTGTGTTTCTGTTTTCCTTTTTTTCTTGCTGGATGGTTTTCTGGGGGAGAATGGGAATGTTGTCTTAATCAAGCATATTCATGCCAGGAATCAATGTTTATTTTAATATCTGTTATTCAGTATATTATTATCTCTATATTTTTACGTATAAAAGATGTTTTTAAACAGAGCCTTGATAAAGAAATAATTACCTTCTAATAAGAATGTTGTTAGGTTTGACTCTCTCTATCTAAGAAAATAGAAAACAGGGAAATATATTTGATAACTGACTACTGTATTAGTGTATTAGGAGAGGAAAAGCTATTGTGCCATATTAAAATAGCTCCAAGACCTCAATGAGTTTATCTCTTGTACACATTTTATGTCTAACACTGCTCCAAACAGTGATTCAAAGAACTGGACTGTTGGAGAATCAGCTATGCTGTAGCCCAAAGGGAGCACCAGTAATTCTTTGTTACCATGATGGGGGTACATGAACTGAAGATTTGCATGTGGCGTGGGACCAGGCATAGAAATAGCTTGTATCATTCCTACCCATGTTCTTTTGTCCGAAACACAGTATTATGTAAGGCTGAGAAATGTAGCCTTCCTGTGTGCTCAGAAACAGGAAAATGAACTTGGATTTGATGACTACATGTTACGGTCTCTGACATAACCATCATGAGAGTAGTATCTTTACCATATCACCAATATCACCACATTCAGTGTTCTTAACAACAGCATGAGACTGTGATGCACAGATGAGGAAACTGAGAATCAGAGAAGTAGTTTAATTTGCCTGAACTCAAACAGCAATTAACTGCCAATATTGAGTTCGTTAGTTAATAGACATAAAAACACAATATAGTTTTTCAAGTATTTATTGACTATTGCGGCATATTATTAACCCTTAATACTCAAATATATATTCTATATACACTCATAAATATTCATTGAGAATATTAACTTAGCGCATATAAAAATATTTCATAAGAAAATCCTAAAATTATGAATAGCCTAAAACAGAACTCCTAAAATCTGTTAGAAGATTATGAAAAAATGCAAATTTCTGATAAGCAGTGTTATTCAAGAAATCAATAATAATATGAGAATTCATTCTTTTTAGTCTTACCTGTTCTTCTCACTTTGGTAGTCAAGAAAAAAACAAAAACAAACTTGGAGTTTGTATGGGCTTCATCATAGTTATATTCTTTCAATTGCCAAAATGTGGATAAAGCATTCCACATGACTATTTTTCTCACTTTTTGAATTTTAATGTATTAATTTAGTATTCAGTATTTTAGATGTAACAGATGTCTATTTAACTGCCTGGGCAATTTAGAGAATAATTAGTAATTAAACATTATTTCCAATAACAGTAACAAAGCTTTTAAAACAGTAAAGCAAAATGAAGTATCTGATGAAATTTGTGTTTTAACAAGCATACTTTAAAAGAACAAAGAAAATAAGGTCTATCAACAAAACTCTCTCTGGCATTTCAGAACCAGATACTGCAAACGAAGAAGTTGAATTGATACCAGTAGCCATTGCTTTTATCTCACATTGAGAGATTGTTTACAGTTTTGTAACCTGAAACCCTGACCTCACAGTCCAGAAGTATAATTTTTGAATGATTTTTTTCTTTTGCTTTTGAATGGGATTTTGTCATTATCATGTAGCCTCATTTTATACAACACAAGGCAAGGAAGGGCTTTGAAGTATAACCACTTTTTAGTACCTTTATGGACCCTTTCACTTCTCACATTCTCTGAATCGCTATTGCAAAACCTTAAAGGTACATTTAAGAACTTAAATGTATTTGCTCTATGTAGTTTTTTTCCTGTTGTCTGTCTGACTTGGAAAGATAATGTGATGTGATGATGTGAGTATTCTGGTTTAAAGAATTAATATAAATCTCATACAGGAATAACCAATTTCCAAGAAAATATGATTCAATACAATAATGCATGTGTAATGCTATTAAACAATTGATTTCTCTCATTTTCAAACATTTATTGAATGTTGAAGCATATTATCGATATGCTGAATACTCAGAATACACATATCCTTCAAAAGGGAATTTATATCACTTAATATCCTTTTGAGTGTTGAAATTAAGTATCAGCATATTAAAATAAGTTAGCACCATTGCCAATTACTGTGGAAAATAATTTAATGGAATTCTGATTTGTGGTTGTCTATTATTTTCACAATATCCTAGCGAAGTCAATACAAAATAAAAGCTCATAAATCATCCTTTCCTTTATTACATTAACCATTTGATGCTTTTTATTGTCAGGTTAAATAATCAGATTAAAAAGTTTGATTCAACTACAGGCAAATATAATCATTTTAATTTACATGATAAAATGTGCACTCTCACATGGTCTGACAAAAATAGTAAGTTATGTAATGCACAAGATATATAATGCAGTGCTGTTGTTTTCTAAAGAAACAGTATGGCCAATTATTTTAAAGATTTTGTTAAGAAATTTACTGAGTTTGCTGCAATTAATTAAATCCCCCATACATTTAAAAATTCATGCTAGACAAAATACAATTCAAAACAATTGAATAACCCTTATTTGCAAAATGAATAAGTCCCCATTTGCAAAAGCTAAAAACAGTATTTTGAGAGTTGGAAAGACTATTTAATAAGTATGATCACATGAGTGGTAGACAACGAAGGAAATTTTAGCTTCTGTTTTATGCATTGGTCCAAAGACATATTTTGTTTCTCTAGAAGAAATTTTATACACCACTGGATCATATTATGAAGTAGTCACATTTAACTTTAAGAAATAATCTTACCATAATGGGAACTATTCTTACAACACTTATATGCGAAACTTTTAAATTTCCAAATATTACTTTAAGTGCAGTATTATATTCATGGATAGCAGGTGGCTTGGACCCATGCAGTATTTTAGCATTGTGGTTTAAATTTCAATTTTCACAAACCGTTTTTCATGCAGAGAAAGCAATTGTACATATTAATTCTTCTGGGACTCCCGTTAGCGTTCACTCTATGTATTTTTTTCCTTCAGTCTGACAATAATTTAATAATATTTTTCTGGTGACAATTTCTAGTTTACTACAAAAATATTCTTTTAAAATATTCTGAAATAGGTTTGAGTCGTCATGTTTGTTCTCAAAGAACTTGCTAGGAAACCGAAATCGTCTGTCCGGCGTTGGTGCCCGGGTGGGTAGCCTTGGAGGGAGCAAGGCATCATTGTGGGAAGTGTGTATTTTTTTGTGTTACTTAGAAGATTAGAAACCCGCAGATCAGTCATAGGTGAGCCCCAGTTAACTGCTCTGGCTGCTTCCGGGGCAGAGGGAGGCCTCTGCTGAACTGACAGGCCTGTCCGACCCTCGGAGGAGCCCAGTGAATAGCTGGTGAGCAGGTCTGGTTCCAGGGCTATAAGAGGGCATACCAGGAATCCTGGGCGAGGGTGCTGTGGTGATGGAGATTGCTGGAGCTGGGCAAATACATACCAAGTAGTTCCTCAACAGATTTAGCTCTCAGTGGGATCCTACGAAAATGAAACCCTAGGATAGTCCTTCTCCCCACGCCCCTTCTTTTGGTTGTGCGTTTGCTTTTATTCATTCATTTCTTTGTGGAGGAAACATTGGTTGATAACACTGTATGTGATTCAGGGATAGAGGATCACGCCCCTTCAGATGTATGTGACCACATTCCCTCCAAATCCCCAAATTTCATTCTCATCCCAAGTTTCATGACTTCCTCTTCAATAGGCCTGCTTTTAGCACAAGTGACTTCCTATTGCCTGAGATAAATTTTGGACAGTAAGAAGAAGAGTGAATTAAGAGACAGAAGGTCTGTTTCAGGCTGGGAAAAGTGGAACAGTGACCTTTAGACAAGTTCAGACCAGGGGTCTAGTCTCAGCTCTGCTATTAAAAATCTTGTGAACTTGAGAAAATGACAAGTTCTTCATCTGTCAAGTGAGTTCGGTAAGCCCTGTCACATAGGACTGTTAACATGTATGTACTGTATATAAACCACATGACTAACAAATATCCAATGTTTAATGAATGGCAATTATTATTATTATTTTGATCCCAGATGATCCCACTTACCTCCCAGGATTTTTTTTTTAATCCAAGAGATATCAGAGAATATGCAATGCCCTCAGACAAAGAACATGGGATCATCTAAAAACTCTCCCTAGCTAGTAGAACAAAGTAAATTTTCTCCATTAGTGCACTTGTCATTTAATTCAGGTGTGGCTTTGCCGTCCCCAGTTGGAGGCAACCGAAGCTCCTAGAATTTGTGTTCAGGTCTAAGTCCCTCCGTCCTCTCAGGTGCCTTTCATCCAAACCACCCCTGTTTACATTTATTACACCCTCGACAAAAGCTAGCCCTCATTTAGAGTCTGCAGATTACATTCAAGAAAACCTCAGTAAAAGGACTTCCCTTTTAACCCCGCTGGGGTTAAAGTCTCAGCATAATCAAGCTATCTGTAGCCACTGCAGCATGAGTTCTAATCCCCAGCCAGGGAGCTGACCCACATGGCGCAGCAGTCCTCTCCTGTGTCACCCACTGCTCCCCTCAGCAATGTATTTCAGTAGATCTGCCTGTTCTGCTCCCCACTCTGTCTCTGGTGAATCCGCTCACCCCCGCACCTCTAGCCTGCACCCAAGTTCTTGCATGCATAAATAAATTTAAAAAATAAATCTTAAAAAAAAGAAAACCTCAGTTAAATGCTCTTTTAACGGAGCAGGCCCTGGTTCTCTCAACTTGGAGCAAAGAGTGCCAGACCAGCCACTTCTTGGCATCTCATCTCAAGTGACTATTATCCTTACTTGTCAGAAACTCCCAAGGGCTGATGTGTATAGAACACCTAATTTGCATGGTGGTACCTGCGCTGGGACAAGAGCAAAGAACACCTTCCTTTCCTGCCACAGATGGAGATCTGTTTTACTCACAATCCCAAAGTAACTCATAGCAGCAGTTTTCTGTTATAAACAGATATTTTTGCCCCGCCCCACCCTTGCTTATATGTTGAAGCCCTAAGCCCCCAATTTGACAGTCTTTGGAGGTAGGGCATCTGGGAGGTAATTAGATTTAGATGAGGTCATGAGGAGGGACCCTCTTGATACGAGTAGTGTTCCTACAAGGTCAAGAGAGTCCAGAGCTCTCTGCCATGTGAGAACTCAGAGAGAAGGTGGGCACCTGCAAGCCAAGAAGAGAGCTCTTGGCAGGAACGGAACCCACTGGCACATCGAATCCACTGCGCAGCCTCCATCACTGAAGAACAAATGTTTACACCACCCATATATGGTATTTCCTTATAGCAGCTTGAGCTGACACACAGGTGTTTGTCTCTCAACTCTGAGGCGCAAGATGGAAGGGTGTGATCTCTACTAACCACTTCCACAGACTGACCCGGCCCACCACACAGCCTGAATGAAAATTAAATCCCACTGGAGACTTGCAGTTTCCTAAAGTCCCAATCTGCTGTGCTCAGGAAATTTCCACAGAACTGCACTCAAGAAACACCCTCTTGTGCACCCATTCTTTTTACTTTACCTCTCGTTCACAGAGGGTGTTTAACACCTTACCTGTATGAGCTCACAGTCTGAAGCTCTGAGTAGAGACTGAAATGTCTGGATCTTAGCATTCCCAGTACTAACCCAGAACCTTCGAAAGGACACTCAAAGTGTGGTGGATAAAAGCCGGTAAATTCCAGCTCCAATTTATTAAGATTTAACTTCTCCAACAGTCTTGAATAAGCAAAGAAATTCAAAGTATAAGTCATTAAATTTTACAAAGCTAAAGACAAAAAGGAACAGGTAAAAACCAACATTGATGTGTTTGGGGTTTTTTTTCTATCCATCGTCCCAACACTTTTACTACGGAATACTTTCACAATTCCAAGAACACACTCCCTACTGATGAACAACAACAACAACAACAACCTCACACTTTAACAAGGATGGGAAGACATCTCGAGGTATACTGGCCCTGGGTGGGGCACTGGCTTTGGCAACAGTGCCAGCACCGGCTACATCTGCTCAGGCTCTCTCTTTCTCATCATTCAAAGCTTCTTCATAAAGGGCTCGGAAAGTGCAGGGAGTGGTATTGTTGACCTTGGCCAAAAACTTCAGGACTTGCATCTTGCTGGTTTCGGCATGGGCTTTTGGACCCCACAGGAACTCAAAGCATGGAGGATCGCTGTTGGACACCTGGCGGTACTCTAGATACTTCAGCCTCACCAAATCTTGGGTGATGAGCTTCCTGGGCTCGCCATAGATGAAGTGCTTCCTCCCGGCGTATACGTGCATCATAGCCAGGAATTTCCAGATGTCTTCCTCCTTGGCGCAGTTGCCCTTCATGAAGATCATACCCAGGATATTCATCAGGAGACCGGTCTTGGGTAGCCCCCTGCCAGCACGCACTCTCCCATTGTTGGGGAGCTTCAACTTGCTGACCAGATCATAGGAGTAATTCACCGAATCGACCTCCTTCACCTCCATGGCAAACACCATCTCGATGAGCTCAGAGGCTTTCTTGAGAATCTCGGCGAAGTGGTCTTGGAAGGCTGGGTGGATAACCTTCAGCATGTCTTCCTTCTTGATGGGCTGTTTCATCTTATACTTGTACAGCAGGAACTGCTCCAGCAAGCCGGCCTTCCTCATGATAACCTCGGGCCCTGGCATGTCAGAGTTGTAGCCCATATCCTCATCTTGACTGTTAGCACCTTCATCAGATCTCTCAGGAGAAGTGCTTCCAGAACTAGAGGTGGTGGATGGGGTTCTCTGACGCCTCCGGGAGATGCCACTTGGCCCAAGGGCAAGCCGACCCTGAGAATTAGTGGTGGTGGTTGGCTTTCTCTGACGGCCCCGGGAGGTACTTCTTGAGCCAGCAGCGGGCTGGCAACGCGTAGCGCCGTCACAAGAAAGAGAGCAGGTCGGCGTGGCCTCCTTCCCAGCTGCTTTAGTGACCTGACCAGCCCCACAAGCCCGAGTTCTAGCCCGGGCCTGGCGGCGTTTCTCAGAGGCTTGGAGCTTGCTCTTCGCACCGCGAGGCATGAGGGCACTGGTCAGGAACAGCAGGCACCAGTGTGGGCAGCAGAGTGGGTGATGGGGGCACCTGGAGGAGGGAGAATGAGAGGGTGTGAGCACCCCCGGCAGGGAGATGCCGCCTTGGCTTTAACTAAGGCCACCTCTGGGGGTCCCTGAGGGCGCTGCTCTAGCCCCCCACAGGGCTCCTGTTCTCTTGTCTGTCCCCTGTGGAGGAAGTTCAAGGGAACCTTGGAATGCAGCCTGGCAGCCCTGCCTGAGGTAGACTGGGGTACCTCACTGCCTGTGAGGAGCCTCTATTCTGGGGTGTGGTGGTCTTTTCAGTTCACAATCAGGGTCGTCAGGTCCGCTGCTACAGGTCTGGGCCCCTCTCCTCTGCTGCTCTGGTGTTCATGCTTCAAACCAAAGCCAGCACTCCCCTGAGACTTCAGAGCAAAGAACCCAGAGTAAGGGTTTCTTGGCCCCTATCCAGCTTAGAGCCATGTGGAGCCCCCTTCTTCATGGGCTGCTTAGACCCCCAGTTACCATTCAGAGTAGTTTCCAGATAGAGCCAGCTGCACCTTCACAGGAAAGGCCTCTCTTCGGTCGGATGTAAATAAGTGAGCACGAGTCTCAGCCCAGCCCCGAGCCTTCAAGCTCTGGCTGAAAAGGTGGGGCTCAGGGGTTTTTTGTTACCTATTTAATAGTGGGTGGGTGGTCTCCTCAAGCTTTCCTTTGACCTTCTAGCATAGCCTGAGTTCCCTCTTTCTGCCAGTTTCTCCCGAGACCTCTCTAGGAGGCTGTGCGGGCCGCCCCACCTGCCCCTGGTCTCCCAAGGCTGAGAATGGGATGTATTCTTCTGCACCCTCTTTGCAAGTGCTCCCCTCAGATATCAAGATCTTCACCTTAATCCTTAGAAAGACCTGGAATTTCTCCTACCCAGATGGTAACCCAGACCTTTTAAACAAACTCTCACCCTCCTCCCCTGTGACGCCACAGGAGAAAATGAGCGTGAGTCATTAAGTCACGAGCACAGAGACATCCTAGGACACCAGCAGGGCGGCGACTCCCTCGGCTGCCACCGAGCCCTTACCCTCGCCGCCGCTGGTGGCGGCTGGCGGGCTTTCCGCTCACGCCTGAGCCCCCTCCCTCCACCACCTCCCCGCCAGCTCCCCCGCAACCTCCACGTGTGCTCCCCGGCTGAACTAAGGCTGCTCGCCTTCCCAGGTTTCACCGCAGCAGCAAGTTCCGCAGCACCTCGCTGGTCTGGAGTCTGCTGTTCCCGCAGAGCTACTCACAGTCCGAGCCTCGATCTCCCTCGCAGCACAGTCCCTTTCCTCTCAGCTCAGGGCTCTCCCTTGCTAAGCAGATAAATAGGAAAGGAAGGGTCATATCTACCCCACCGCCATGCTTGGGCCCTCTGCAAGAACTGCGGCGCGGCCTTGGCGGGGCTTTCTGCCAAAGTCTTCCCCCCTTTAACTCTTCTTAGGGTCTTCTCCCTCTATTAAACTAATCCCTCACCTCCCTCAAATCGGAGCCTGATTGCTCTGCCCAGTGGCCACTGGGACAGAGAAAGGGCCACGTGGCGGTGGGGGAAGGGCAAACAAATGGAGGGGGAAGGGGCAAACACGTAAAGGGGGAGCAGGGAGAGAAGCTGGGGGAAGCACTATCATGCTTGCACTCTTCGGGATGGGTGGGTCTCTTGCCTCTTCGTTCAGTTTCTCACCTGGACTCTGACTGGGTTTGAGAAGCCTCACTGGCCTGCCCTCAGGCCGCACGCTTCTGGCAAAGTCTCTCACCTCCTCCAGACAAAGACGCCCCAAGAAGGAAGTGAGTGCTCCTCCTTGTGGCGGCACTAACGACCGACCGGGTTCTGGAGGTCGAGTGTGTGGGCGGGGTTTTCTGGCGCCCCCTCTGTTCTTGGGTGGAGGGTACCCTGGTTTCGGAAGGGGATTCTCAGACTCCTTTTATGATCTTGAATTCGGCCCTCTGCCACCCACTTTACAAGACCCTCACCTCTTAGATCTTCCTTACAGAAGTCAGCCTGCCACTGCAGGGCTAGGAACAGGTAAGGTGAAGTCTGCACGCGCCCTGTAAGACTGACTAAGTGTTGCTCGCCTCGGCGGTCGTTCATTGAGGTTTCATCGGGGCTCCTGTCTCTTTATTTTAAAAAATATTTATATGTGTTTTACATCGTTGTTCATTTTTGTACGACGTGTGATTCTAATTAATGGAAGGCTTCTCGGGAAGGGTCACAGGCTTGCAACTTTCTGATAACTTCTACTGCAGATCTTGCAGAGAATGGGTCTGTGCCCCATGAGTGACGTGAGAGGGAGAAACTGACAAAAGAGGCAGAGGTCTCGGGACAAAAGGTGGGTTGTCGGAGAAAATAAAAACCCGTGCAGATCTATTCCTTCTCTTTACCATTTAGACTTCACCTCTTATGTAACTTCTGTCCCAGAACTATTTACTTATTGGAGAAACGGACTGAGCCAGATCATTTTGTGAGAGCCCCTTCATTTTCTCTTTTTTAAAATAAGTGATAACTGTGTAGGTGGATGATCATATTGTTGCCAGGTAGTCTAGGCTTTCTTTTGTTACCCATACCTGTCATTTATTTGGGTGTTCTTGCAGCTCCGGCTGTGTATTCCAATCTAGTACTTGAGCACAAAATGGCTCTTTATCTCTTTAATTGCCTGAGATATATTTTGGAGTAGTGAGAGTAAATGTGAATAAAAATGCACATGCTCTGCTCCAGGGTGTCAGCGCCGTGTGTGTCCCAGGAGACTGCAGCCCACCGCCTTATGAGAATATTACAACTTCTTCATCTGCCACCTGAGTTTGATAAACCCCATCTTGTAGTAGTGTGGAATATTTATAGTGTATATCAAGCATCTGTCAAGATGATTGGCAAGTATCTGGTGTTTAATGAACAACAGTTATGATGATTTTTACCCAGATAATATCAACCTGCTATGTAAGAGTGTTTGTTTGTTTTTGAATTCAGGGTACATCAGGGAAATGTATTGTCCCCAGATGAAAGAACCCAAATCAGACCAAAATTTCCTTTAGCACATCAAATTAAAGAGCTTTTCCCTGCTGGCACATTTATTATTGAATTCTGGTGTGTGTTTTTTTCTCCACCTGGTTGTAAATCAGAGCTCCTAGAATTTTGCCAAAGACCAATTCCTTCAGTCCTCCCTAGCTTCCTTTCTATCCAAATTACCCCTATTTTCATTTGTCTCTTCCCCCACTCAAATCGAGTGGCCTTCTTAGAATTTGACAAATTACACACAAGATAACCTGATTAAAATCCCCTTTTAATGGAGAGGGAACTGACTCCCCCAGTTGTAGGCAGAAAAGGTGTCAACACGGTCGCTTCTGTGCACCTCACTCTGAGAGAGTTCACCCTTATTTCTCAGAAACTTCCTGGAGTCAATGTGCGTGGAACACTTAGTATGCACACTGTATTTTGCAAATTGAGATAAGAGTGAAGCCGCCTTTGATCTCCTACCTGTTAGGAACTGAGCTGTATTCCCCCCAAAATGCATGTTGAAGCCATAACCCCGGTACCCCAGAATGTGACTATAGTAGGAGATAAGGTCTTTAATAAGATGATTAAAACAATAAAAAAAAGTGGCCATTTAGTTGGGCCAAAATCTAACTGGACTATTTTCCTTTTATTTTTCAAAATGTATTTATTTCCTTACACCATTGTTCATTTTTGGGCAGCATTTGATTTGCCCCTCAGGTTTAGTCCCCGTAGTTCTCCCACCCCCACAGCACCCATAATCCATCGCCACAGTCCCTCGTGCGCTTCCCTCCCATTTTGACTCCCCCCCACCATGCCTCAGGTCTATGGTCAACTCCAAAGTTTGTTTTCTTTTAAAAAGAGGCTGCAGCATACAAAGGGACATGCGGATGAGGTGCACAAAAGGCAGCCAAGGGTGGGGGCCACCTCCAAGCCAAGGAGAGAGGAGCCAGCCCCGCCAGCTCTTACATCCCAGCTTCTAGAACTGTGAGAAAATGAATTTTGGCTGTTTAAGCCCCCTAGTCTGTGGTATTTTGTTATGGCAGTCCAAGCAGATTAATCGACTTCCCTAAGTAGAGCTTTCTTCGTGGATTATCTATGATCCAAAGTAATTCCCAGAGAGTGAGTTTCAAGTTTTTTTTTACTTATTTTTTGTTGTTGTTGCTGTCTACTGAGTTTTTTTAAATTGATAACATTGGTTTACACACTGTGATTCAGAGGTATAATTCATGCTGCTTCAGATGTTTGCTGCTGCACCACACCCACCAAGAACGTACCCAGAGTCCTCCACCATAGTCCATTGTACCAAAGAGCATGCTTTAATGGCTTCCTTTTTACCCCAGGAAGATGGAATTTCCGCACCATGCTTATGGGATGTCCAAACATAAAACCACCCTGTTGAGTTTGCAGTATAATTAATCATATATAATCACAGGCCAGGGATGATACCACAGGCCATAACGTACAACTCGGGGTTGGCCCTACAGTCTGTAGGAAGAGGGTTTCGTAGTACCCAGAGGATGCGGTCCCTGGCTCCTATGGCAATATGTGATTGATGTGTATGAGTAATCCTGCAGGCTGCTAGGGGACAGAAAGCCACTACCTAGGCATAGTTAACATCTCTGCCCTTGACAAAGACGGTTGTTTGCCAGGGGACCTTACCTATAAGTACAGAGTGTAGAGGGAGACTCGCAGTTAGGCATTTTGAGGCCCTGCTGGTTTCACCAAATGTGGAGGCAGCTTGTAATGGGCTTCATTTTATTTTATTTTATTTTTTAAAGATTTATTTTTGCATACAAGCTGGGGTGCAGGCCAGAGGTGCGGGGTGGTGAGAAGGTTCACCAGAGACAGAGTGGGGAGCAGAACAGGCAGATGGACCAAAATACACTGCTGAGGGGAGCAGCGGGCGAGGCAGGAGAGGTCTGCTGAGCCATGTGGGAATCTCCCCGGCCGGGCATCGAACTCTCGCCGCAGCCACCGATGGCTTCACAGTGCTGCACTTAACCTATTGTGCCACCAGGGAGGCCCTGGGCCTTCATTTTAGACCTTACCCCATAGTGCAGTTTTCCATTTAAAGATTTTTTTCTCTTAGTTCCAAGACATATCATCTGAGCGTCTGGGCTCTGCTCAGCAGCCCTACAGCCTCAGCTAGTTCCCCACATAATTTTAAATGACATCACACAGATTGACTTTCAATTTCTCCAAATTTGAACTGCCCCATCTCAGGGAATTTACACTTTACTGCTCTCCCTGGAACCCAGAACCTCCCTGTTCACCCAGTCTTCTTCCTTTCCTATAAACTATAGAAGGTAGCTCAACAACTTTATATGATTGCAGCTCCTGACTTCTAAATTTCTATGGCCTTCTCTTTGCATCCCCAGTGACTAGTATGGGGCTTTCCAAGGAGCAGATGCTCTGTTAATGTTTGGAGAATGAAAGAGAAAGTGAGTAAGGCGTCTAACGTGTTAACACCCCTCCATTGTTTAATAAGTTTATCATTTAATTTTACAAAACAAAAGACTGAAAGGACTACAGAAAATCAAGTTTGGGAGTGATTTATTTTTTTCTATCCCATTATCCCAAAATTCTACTGTGGGATTTTTTCACTTTTCCACTCAAATCCCTATTGCGATGTCATATAGACCTGATGACTTCAGAAGCTTCGGATAGCAATAGGGGTGGGAGAAGCTGCTGGGCTTCACAAGGAGACATCATTGGCCGTGGAGGCATAGCTACCTCTAGGCATAGCTGCAGCTCTGGCTTGAACTCGTTCTTGTTCCTCCCGCAAAGCTTCTTCGTATTGTTCCGTGAAGGCGCTAGGATCGGTATCGTTGACTTTTGCTAAAAATTCCAAGACTTTCATCTTGCTTGTTTCAGTACAGGTTTGTGGGCCCCACAAAAATTCGTAACAAGCTGGATTACTATTGGGTATCTGACGGTATTCCAGGTACTTCAGTTTCACCAGATCTTTCGTGATAAGTTTCCTAGGCTCTCCATAAACTAGGTGTTTCCTCCCAGCATAGACTCGCATCTTATTCAGGAATTTCCAAAGGTCTTCTTCAGAAGCGCGGTTTCCCTTCATGAAGATGAAACCGAGGACCGTCATTAAGAGACCGGTCTTGGGTAGCCCTCGGCCCGCACGCACTCTTCCGTTGTTAGGGAGCCTCAGTTTGCTGACAAGGTCGTATATGTGAAGGGTGGGGTCAACTTCCTTTAAGTCAACCGCAAAGACAACCTCAATGCGCTCAGCAGCTTTCTTAATGATCTCCGAATAGTAATTTTGGTTGACAATCTTCAGTATGTCTTCCTTCTTAATGGGTTGTTTCATTTTATACTTGTACAGAAGGAACTGCTCCAGCACTGCAGTCTGCATAGTCAGAATATCGCCAAATGACATCTCAGTCGCTGAGAGCTCAGGGGAGTATGGATGATTCTCATCTTGGGTGCTGTCCTCATCAGATGTTATGCCAGAAATATCTATAGAATCCCCCTGGGAGGTGCTAGTGGACCCAGTATCTGGTAATATCTGGGGAATAGCCTCCAAACCAGAAGAGGTGGAAAGAGCCTCCTCTGCTGTGGCCTGACCTCTTCGGTGACTGTGAGAGTTAGCCCGCACCTGATGGCGTTTCCTATGGGCATGCAGCTTGCTTTTCGGACCACGAGGCATGGTGACTGTGGTCAGGGACAGTGGTCAGGAATGTTAGTGGCAGGGCAGCTGTTGAGGGGCACTGGAGGAGGAAGGTTGAAAGGGTGTGAGCATTCTCAGCACGGAAATACCACCAGGCGATAAGGCAGGCACTGCTCTAGGAACCCACAGGACCCCTGTCTCCTAATCCTTGGGACTGGGTCCCTTGGGAAACCTGTGATGAAAGTTAGTGTGGGTTTTCGGCTGTCTCCTGCCAGCCCTGCCTCAGGCGGGTGGGGTAGCAGCGACTGGAAGTCTTCTAGGCTGGGGAAGTTCTCTTACTTCACGTTCATGACCATAAGGTCAACTGGTGGCAGACTGGGAGACCCCTCCCCTCTGCTGCCCTGAAGCTGACATCACAAACCTCTTTGGGAACCATGACAACCAAGGTCCTCAGCTTATCACCCCTGTGCTGACTGCTCAGTGGGGAATCTTCTGTCCTGGTTTCTTTGTGTTCTCAGTCCTCATTAAAGGTCCTTCCTTTGGCTTCACATAGGACCTGGTGCCCTGGCATTTCACCTCCCATAGATCTTGTATTTTAAATAAGTGTTAGGTGAACGTCAGCCTGATAGCCCTGACTGGGTCCTGAGGACTGAAACCGGAGCAGGGCCAGAGTTTTGTTTATCCTTTCTACTTAGTGGTGGATGGTCTCTGAGTCCTTGATTTCACGCCTGTCGTGGTCTGGAATTCCTCCCTCCCTCCCTTACCCTCAGCTCTCTCCCTCATACTAAGGCCAGTACCACCTGAGAACCTCCCCAGCAGAAGTGAGGCTCTCCTCATCAACCATACCTTTCCGTGGTCTTCTGAGACCTGGAGTGAGGAGTGAATTCTGTGGTGTTTCCAGTGTTCCTGGGAATGTGTTACCTGTGGTCCTCAGGGTTTCACCTTCACCTCCAACTGCTGCCCTTAGGCTGGAGGCCTTGGACTAAGTACCTCACCCCTTTATGACACCATAAGAGCAGCTGAGTATGTCACATCCTGTCAACAATGCCCTGGTATCCCAGGCCTACCAGCAAGGGTGGGGCTCTGAGGGGTCCTCACTCGAGGTCCTTGTTTTCTGGCAGGGCCTGGGACGCCTTCATTTGTTCACCACACTCGCACACCGAGGTCCTCACATCTGTCCCTTTCTGCAAAGCTGAAAGCTCACCCAAAGCTCTCAGGGCTGATGGCAAAGACAGTCTCCGTGCCACTGCGTGGTTCTGGGATCTGACCCCTCAGCTGACACTCCGCCCTGCCCGTGACTCCTGGCAGGCTCTGGGATGCCTGTCTCTACTGTCCTGGGTCTCAGAACCACAGAGCACAGTCCATATGTAAATGAACAAACCAGGCCTCTCACTTGCTACCCAGGAAGCCAAACTCTGAGCTACCAGAAAGTCTTTTCACAACAGAGTTTACTACATTTGAGGTGGCCCCAAGGGACTTAGGGCTAATACCCTAAAAGAAAGTTCCTGGAATGGCAGGAGTGTTGTGATTTTATGGGGGTTGGGGGGAGGGGAAGGAATGTGAAGAGGTGGGTGACAAGAAGGAAGTGAGGAGCTTCACATTCCCAGGACCAAGGAGGTGCTAGACAGTGTAGCCATCATGAGTTCATGTGTCTTATCTTCTCTAGCAGAGTGTTCCTTGGTGGTTAACAGCCCATAATGCCCAGCAGATGCTTGCCCGGATGTTATCAGCCTCACTGGGGGCTGGGGGAGGGCACAGAGAATGTTGGTAGAGATGCGACATAATTAGTTCTCAGGTTTCCCAAGGGAGAAGTTACATAGCTAGAGAATAAATCACAAGAGGTGGAGGGAGAAGGGTGCTTGTATTTGACTCCCATTTAGTTTAAATTTTCTAACAAAAAGGTCAACGTACAGGTTGGGGGGAATCCAGCTCCACTTATTCCCTGAGGTCCCCAGGGAGAAGTCGGGGAACGCCACACGAGGCTACTCCTGCCAGCGCCCTACCGGAGATGACATCAGGACTGAGGCTCCTTGGGGACCTCTCTGTTGGCAGTAGGGATGTGCCCTGAGTTCTCAGGGTCCTCACCATGACTCCAGGCGGGGCCTGGGTTTCCTCTTTCATTCAAAGTAAGGGCACTCAGGTAGACCCTTCGGCCAAGACTCTCCCGTCTGGAGGTGGGTGAGGGCCCTGCGTTGGCCCCGGAGATCAAGAGCAGATGCAGGTCAGTCTCTCTGTGACTCAGTTATTACAGGGTGCTGTCTCCCCATTCATCAGTCTTCCCACTTCCTGGGAAAGGCCACTCCCCTCCAAACTCTTGATTAGTCTCCCTCCTGCAAACCTTTCAAGAAGAGTTGAGTCCCAGGAGTGAAGTAAGGTGGGGAACTGCAGCAAAAGCATGGGGCCCAAGGTAGGAGTTGTGCTATCAGAGAAAACACCCTGAATACTTCCTTCGCTTTGCTAGCCAGCCTTAGCTCTTCTACACCCCGGCTTCTAATAGATTTACTGTCTCCAAGGAAGGCACTGAACCAAATGGTTTTGTGAGCCCCTGATCTTTTGATGTTTACTGACATTTCCTTTGTAGGTAATGATATTGTTGCCAAACATGATTCCTTTATCTTTTTCTTTCTTTATTCAATACTTGGCATTATTTTGGCATTTTTATTGCATTGTCCTTGAGCTTCATGTTCCCAAACAATATTTGGGGTGTGAAGTATTGCTTTTTAATACTTAAGATAGGTTTTGGAGTATGAGCCTAGAAATGAATGAAGTGACAAGGTGTACCCCTAGACTGAAGGACTGGCGGCGCCCGGCTCTAGAGGAATTCAGAGTCAGGGTATACTCCAGCTTTGTCGCACACCAGCCTTGAATGTGAGATTATCGCAGGTTCTTTAGCAGCAAAGTGAATCTAATAAAGTCTACAACGTAGACTGTAGGCATATATGTAATGCATGTGAACCCCTGGCACAGAGTCAGGCAAAGTCCAGTGCTTTGATGAATGGCAGGTATTACTAAAGATCATTTGACCCCAGATGGTAATAACCTTCCCTCATAGAACTTTATTTCCATCCTATATTAGAGACTGTGCAACTCCAAACAATACAGTAATCCACAACAGCCAAAACACTGCAGAGCAGGGAAGAGAAAGTAGTATTTCCCCAGTAGTGCACTTGTGGGGCGGTCTTCTGCAGTTGCGTGCAACGCAAAGGACCAGCAACTGCTTCCCAGGTGCCATTGCGCCCAAACCATCCCCTATTTTCCTCCATTTCATCACCACCAAAAATCGAGCCTTTTCTTAGAATTTAGCAAATCATTACACAAATTATTTTAATTAGCTCAAAATAATCTCATCAATGACCTTTTAGTGGAATGAGTTCAATAGATTCCTGACATCTCACTTCAAGGAACCACTCACCCTTATTTTTAGAAACTCTGGACATGCCTAAAACACCTATTGTATGCATACTCTGCATTCAAGTGCCCCGGAGCAAGCTCGCAGGACCCCTTCCATTAATGCTCAGGTGGAGAGTATCTCTGGTTTTCCCACAGTCCCAGCAGCTGGAAGGATTCTTTCTCCATTCCAGGCTAACTTAGTCTCTCAACTCTGAGATTTGCCATCTGAGGATGTGGCCCTTTACGCCACTCCCATATGACATCCTTAAGCCACCAAGCCTCCTGGTGTAGAATTACGACCCACGAGGGGATGGCACTTTTCCAAGACCCAGTGAGCTATGATCAGATAATTGGCATTTGATAGCTCTCACTCTGAACCTCCTCTTTGATATCCCTTCTTTATACTTGTCATTTATTTATTTCATAGAGTCTCTCACCATCTTATGTCATAGCTGCTGTTCAACTTTAAAATTCTAAGGCTGTGACTCTGAATTCCTTTTCATATCATCCCCAGTATTGCCAATGCAACCTTCCAAAGATCAGATGCTCAATTGTTGCTAGAGGAATAAAAGGTAATGAACAAGAAGTCAAGTAGATCTGAGTATATATCATTTACTTTAACAAGCCAAGAACAAAAAGAAGAAGGCAAATGAAGAACTGACAAGTATTTACCCTTGTTTAGCCATTTTGTGACCGCAACTATTTTCCTGTGGGTTTGTTCTCATTTAAAAAAAAATCCTATGCCAATACGATGTTATTTCACTCTATGGCAAAATATTTAAGATGTTTCCCTTTGTTTACAAAAAACAAACTCTGAATATTAAATATGAACAGAAACAAATGTGTGATCCATAACATTACTCAACTTACATTATGAACAAGAAAGACCTTAAATTAAAGAACAATTAAAATAAATAGACCTAAAAGTTACTCATTACCATGGAAAAGAACAGATATATTTCTTCTCTCCAACCCATTCCACTTCCTGTTCCCTAAAATGCTGACAGCTCTCTGACACAGGAAACAGAAAAGCTGGCCCAGAGCGCCCTAGGGGCGGGAGGAGCTGGGGGGCTTGGCCCTGGAGGGCCCACGGGCCTGGGCAGCAGTGCCAACCCTGGCCATGAATCTCACGCTGGCCCTCTCTGCCTCTTCCCGCAGAGCCTCCTCGTACAGGTCGGGGAAGGCGCCGGGGGTGGCATTGCTGATCTTGGCCAGAACATTAAGCACCTTCATTTTGGTGGTTTCTGCGCGGGCCCGCGGGCCCCACAGGAACTCGTAGGCGGGGGGGTCACTGCCCGGCACCTGGCGGTACTCCAGGTACTGCTCCTGCACCAGATCTTGGGTGATGAACTTGCGGGGCTCCCCGAAGATGAGGTGCCGCCTGCCA
>PVIJ01015993.1:0-34341 GCA_004024925.1 Scalopus aquaticus
GGGAGGGGGGCACGGAGAGTAGAGGTAGAGGAAGGGGTAAAGTCTGGAGTCAGGAGCACAAGTGTGTGTCTGGGGGGATCACAGATGTGGGTGGCTAAGCTCACAGACAGGGGTCCAGAGAGGACCTAGAAATCTGACAGCCCAATCAGAAGCTAGGCAGAGAGCCCTGACAACTGGATATGAGTTCCCTCATTTGGCCATCTCCACCTTACAAACAATTGAGGGGGTGGAGGCAGAGTTCTCTTTGGGACCTCTCAGCCTCCAATACTGACAGCTTTCTTCAGGGTGCCACCAGAATGTGTTTGAATCCAGGATCAACTGTGTGAACTTAGAAAGTCACACCCCATCTCGGAGCCTGTCTCCTCAACTATATAATAAGGCTAATGATAGAGTTGTGATGTTTCTATGAAAACAAGAGTCCAAAGTATTCACCTTGCTAGCACATTGTAGGTACCTGGTTTATTGTTTTTAGATGAGAGGAAAAATGGAGGCAGGAGAGACTCCAAAGCAATGTACAGTGCTTCAAATCCCCACCCACCCGGAGCTGCTGAGTTCATCATTCCTGCCCTTCTTAGGATCCAAGCCCCAGCAGAGTTCTCTCTGTCTTGGGAAAGGAATCTGTCTTGTATCACTCTGGATGTGCTCTGTTCCCTCACCCTGGTGTTGGCTCTTTTCACTGGTGCTTCCAGACCCTTTGGTCTGGGTGAGGACATGGGAGTGGTGGCCGCTCAGCTACCATGTTGTGTCAAATGCTGTGTCTGGTATTCTAGGTTCATGATCCACAGGATCACCATGGCAGCAAGTACTCATAGGTATGGAGTCTAATCCCTGTCTCACAGGTGAGGACACCAAGACTCAGAAAAGTAAAACTGATTTTCCCAAGAACTCACAGTCAATGAGTAGCAGAGCTGGGATTTGCACCTCAATTACCAGGCCACTAGAGAGTGCCCTGTGGGGTTGATTCTTCCCTGTGGAAAAGCACGTCCCCAGGTAGCCAACCAAATGGGTCTAAAAGGGACAAAATGGGGAAGCCAGGGAGTGAGCACCCAGTCTTGCCCCCCAATTCCAGCATGGGATAGGGCAACAGGTCAATGCAGAAATGGTACACTCCATGTGTCAAAGAGGGACGGAATTTAGTTTGTATAGAGTGTAGAACTCTACTACAAAGTACTTTGCATATGTACAAACTGAGACACACAGAGGAGCAGGTTGCATTATTTGCTCCCTGACTCCATACTTCCAGGTGGAGGTGAAGGTGCTTTTAGGAAGCATCAGGAGAAATACCAGCTCCATTTAGTTCTCCATGAATCGAGATTGGGTTCCTGTTGCCATGGTGACCTACCCATAGAGTCCAGTCCAGCCCAGCCCAAGGTAGCCTGGAATGATCATAGCTTCTACCTGAGCTCGAGTTGCTAGTTTCAGGTGGAAGAGGGCATATTAAATAGAAGCCCCTTCCTTTCCTTGCCCTCCAGCTCAGTGCAGCACAGTGAGCAAATGGTTGGACCTGTGTGGGGTCTAACTTCTATCTCTGCCACCATTTTGTTGTGTGACCTTGGGATTATGACCCCTTCTCTGGGCCACTAGTCCCTCATCTTCAGTGCTCTAGCCATGGACCAGTAGTGTAATATCCGAGAGCTAGGCAGTTTACCCTAGGGTTAAGAGTGTTGGTGCTGGAATGGGGAGACCTACGTTCGAGCACGGGCTTTGCCTCTAGCTAGCTGGATGACCTTGGGCAAGGGGGTTTCTCCACACTTTGGTTTTCCTGATAGGAAACTGAGCATGCCTGTGTGATTGGGGTGTTGTGAAGATGCAATGAGACAACATTGAAAGCATTTAGCACAGTGTGCTTTTTGCTTGGTATGTGGAACTAATGTGAACTTTTCTTAGTTTCTTATTTCAAAAGGACTTTCAAGAATTTAGTAATAAATAAAGTAATTCAGTCAAATGTATTAGCTTTTTTTTTTTTTTTTTTTTTCAAATCAGAGATGCAGTTCTGATAAGCTTTTGAAATCTAGACCATTCAGACCTTGTTTTCTAGCCTGGTCTTCAACCATAAAATTTTCCAGTTGCTGAAGAGATCCTTTGGGGCCATTGTTGACTTCTATTTTTATTCCAGATTAGAGGATATCAATGGGTTCCTCCATTGTGGGAAATTGCTTAAAATTCAGACTATTTAAGAAAAAACTGGTAAAGTACCTTGCAAATTACTCAAACACTGGTGAACACCCAAAGCGTGTAACCAAAAGATCCAGTGGCCAAATTACTGCATGAATTTAGAAATCAACTTATGTATATTACTAGTGTCCTGAGATTCTCTTTACCCCTCAACCCCTTCCTAGCAGTGGGCAGGGCACCAAGGGAGGCTTTCAGGAATAATTTTGCCTTGATATGAATCCCAAGCACTGGAGTATCTCAGTTTCTTCCTGTTTCTCTGCCTGTGCAGGAGGCCGGGAGAATAAGATGCCTATTCTCATTTCCAAGATTTTCAAGGGCCTGGCAGCTGACCAGACTGAAGCCCTCTTCGTGGGTGATGCCATCCTGTCTGTGAATGGGGAGGACCTTTCCTCTGCCACTCACGATGAAGCTGTGCAGGTCCTGAAGAAGACTGGCAAGGAAGTGGTGCTAGAGGGTGAGTGCTGGGAACTCCAGGAGCTTCAGTTCTTCCCTAGTTCCTTCTTAGCCTCAGGCAGTAGTGTCTGGAAGTTAAGCAGGTTTGAAAGCAGAAGCAGAACTTGGGGACCTCCCTTGAGACTGTGTGGAATGGTGAGTAGGCACAGACAGACCAATTTCTATTTCCTCTCTCCTACTCACCAGCTTTGGTGGCCTTGGACAAGTCACTTCATTTCATTGGGCTCTAGCATCCTCATCTGGAAAACAGGGAGGTGGCTTCTGTCTTGCTGGGGTGGGGGTTGTGAGTAAGATATAAGACACAAAGCAGGAGTTGATTCCCACTGAATCACTCAGGGAAAGAGAGGGGCAGGGCCTGGGGATGAGGCAGCTAAGATTCTTTCCTGAGCTCTCAATTTCAGGTTCTTTCATCTCTCTGGGGCCCTAAAATCCTGAGACTCATGCTCCTATATGTGTAGCAGGATATCAAATCCTTCCAGCACAGATCAGAGAGGAGTTTTGGGGGTGGAGAGGGGAACCTAGGTGGTTTCTCTCTAATCCTCTCACTGTGTTGTCTTGGGTGAGACCTTTGCCTTCTCTGGGCCTCAGTTTCCCCACTGCTTGTTATGGACCTCTTGTTGTGGTTGTCTCATATTTGCCATCTCTCTCAGGATGTTTCTGCTTTGCTCAGCCCTTTCTTCAAACTCTATTCTGTCGGTTCCGGAAGATGTGGGGGCCTGAGGAATGTGTCTTTGGCTCATGGCCCAGAATCGGCACAGCGAGGTGGCGGGGGCTGATGGAGAATGCCAAGGCCAACAAAACTGCTGAGCTGAGCCCCAGGCCCAGCTCCTGATGGGCTGCCTTCGTTTGCCCAGTGGGATCTCCACAGAAGCAAACAGGTTCTGGTCCCTGGGTAATCCTTGGCATTTTTTTTCTTTAAGTGAAATTTTATTGATTTACCATTGGTTTATAATACTAGTTAAATTTTGGGAGTACAGCCTTATACCTCGATATGTGTATATACTTCTCTCTGCCCACTCCAGAATTCCAGTGCCATCCACAAGATCATGCTACCCATTTCGCCCACCCCTCTTTGGCATTTCTGTAGCCCCAACCTCACTTTTTTCTGTTTTTATTTGATTTGTACATTTCAGGAGTAACTTTTTAAATGCCAGTGGTACATTTTTAAAATAGATACTTAAAAGACAAAAGTTTTTAGGGACAAAAGTGTTGGTCCCTAAAATCTTAGCTATATCGATCACAATTTAACAACAAAGTTAAAAAAGATCACATATAAATGATACGGATATGAGACTTTCTCTCCCGGATGCATTGCTTTGATATTTAGATCCAATAATGCAGTTTGGAACAGTTGAAATTCATCAAAATGTCATATTTTAGTTGACTCAAATAGATCTTTTAGTTCTTGCTGGTTGAAAGTTTAATCTACAGATGATTAAATTTCTACTACAGACACATTTCTATTTTACACTGAGACCCTTTGCCCCCGGTCTTTTAGGTTGAGGATGTCTCTGTCAGGTTCTCAGTGTGCATCTTTCTGAGAAGGTGGCATCTCTCCGTGTTAGATGCTTGAAACATCTCCTGGCTTGGGAGGTAATCCCCAGCCTTCCATCTAACTCATTCACGCCGTTCCTTCCTCACCAAGCCAAGAAACACTTGCAGACACCTACTTTGTACCTGGCATGCTGATCACTGAGTCAGAAGCTAAATCAAACCCAGGCCTTCCCTAAAGGAGCTCTCCATTTGATGGGGCAGAAAAAACATATATGCTGTGTCTCTCACACAAACTGTTTAAAAACCAGTTCCCCAAATCCTCTTTTCTCTGTGATGAATCTCTGGTAAAACCCTGTCTCTTCTGGGCCTCAGTCCCCATGTTGGGGTTAGAGAGGACCAAAAACTTTTACTTTCAGTGTTAACTTCCCTGGTGGCTCCTGGGAGTTCCATATTTGGAAGGATTAGGAGGTCTAGTTGGGCTCAGCTAGAATTATCGGTGTCTACCATGCATATGGTAGGAGGAAAAATAACATGCGGATCATTCAGAACTAAGGGTCTTCAGCACTTGTGTTCTCTGAGACTTCGCATAGGACAAGATCTTTCCGTGGCAAATGCTGCCCCAGGCCTCTAGGTGGATGGTGGCTTTATCTCTTGCCCAGCATAAGATTGGCAAATAGTTGGCATACAATAAATGTTACTAGTAATTCTGCTCCTGTTCCCTTGCATTTTCATAGTATTGGTCCTATTTCCTCTTTAAATATTTGGTAGCATTCTCCATGGACGTCACCTTTATAGAAAGGTTTTAGATTGTGATTTTACTGTCTTTAGTAGGGCAATTTAGATTGTTTTTCTTGAATGAGCTCTGGTAGCTTGTTTTTCAAGGAATTTTTCCTTTTCATCTGTGTTTTCAAATTTGTTGACATAAAGTTGTTTACAATCTTGTATTGTTCCTGCCTTTTGATTGAGAGTCCTCTTCTGTTTTCTCTTTCTCTCTGCCTCTCTTTATACTGCTCTGCTTAGTGGTTTTGAGGGAATTCTCAGTCCTATGGGGGTGTCAGCTGAGCAAGCCTACCATATCCTCAATGTGTCATAGGTGCTGAATAGGGTCAGTCCAGGGACTGGAGGAGACAGTGGTCACTTCTCTCTGTATGATCAGGAGAGACTTCTGGAGGAGGGGGGTCTGGCACTTTATGGACAACAAGCAGATGTGGGTATGGGGTGAAGGAAGGGTGTTCCAGGTAGGGAGCTGTGTGAGCTGATCCATAGAGCAGTGAAATGACTTACTAGGGAAATTGCCTGGGGAGTAATTCCACTTTCTTCAGAGTCCAGGGTGTGAGAAACGGAGTGGGGAAGGAGGCGGTTCTTCAGACAGACAGATCCTACAAGACCTTGAATGCCAGGCTGAAGGAATTTGGACTTAGGAGATAAATAGCCAACCATTAAAGGGGGCTTAGCAGGGACACACATGGTCAAGTCTGAGTATTAGCAGTATCAAGCTGGTTTGGAGGGAGGCAGAAGAATGCAGAATGGCATCAAGGAGTTTGGGGCCATGAACAGGAGGGAGATGGTGGTGGTTTAAATGAGAGGAGGAGCTTAGAGATTGAGACCTTCTTGCTAGTTTTTTCTAGCATGTTCTTAGTTAAAGACTCTTTTGAGCTGTTCTCCTGACCCAGCATACTTGGGAAGGTGGTTATCCCATTCATGATAGCAGAGGGGTTGGGGCAGGCATTGGGGTCAAGAACCTTTGAATTTCAGGGGTGATCTGAGAAGTCTGGAGGGCCTGAAGATGTAGGGAGTTTGTGGAGAAGGTAAAGGCCTTGTGGCTGCTCCAGTTTACAGCCAGAGCTCATGGGAGCCTCTCTGGGCCTATATTCTCTCTGGAGTCCAGTCACTAATTCACATAGTTCAGGACTTCTATGCTCTCATCTCTCCTGAGGCTACCTCCAAGGAGCCATGGAAGAGGAGCCTGTTGTTCGGACAGGCCCCACTTGGTGGGGCAGCTGGGCATCTTCCCTGAAACCTTTGGTCACTGGGTAAAGGGTGCCCTGAGAATGTCCTCGAAGGACATATGTCACTGTCAAAGCTCTGGGTACCAGCCAAATCCCTTTTTCCCTGGTCTAAGTCAGGGGCTCAGACAGCAACCTCACTCTCCCTCCTGGATCTTTTCCTCTGCAAAACAGTGGTTTGCACAAATGTCTTGAGTCTGTTCTCAGCCCCTGGGATGTGTTTGTGACCAGAGTCTGGACCCAAACTGGCAGTAAACATGCCTCTGTCTGCTCCATAGAGAAGCCCACTGTGTGTGCAGACCTGAAGGCAGGGCCGGCCTGGGCTCTTGGAGACCAGCCTGGAGGAAAGGGAGGAACAGCCAAATGTCTTCTCTCCCTCCATCCCCAGAGTGGCTGGCAAGTAAGAGGCAACAGTGAACCTGAGATGCGTTAGACATAATAATAAAGGTCAATAAAAATGAATAAAGTCATTTTAGTACTTTGTACAAAGAAGGGAAGGTACATCCCACATAAAGATCAGGCTTTTAAAAGATAGAGTTGTAGAGTAGCGTGTCCATAAGTGTGCATGACAGAGAGCAGCTTCGAGCCACAGGTTGCTGCAATTCCTCTTTTTTGGACAAAGTCACCAAGTCTCAAGTGTTGTTGAGAACAAATAACTTTCTTTAAGGCATACAACTAATAAGTAGGCAGAGGCAGAATTTGAGCTACATATCGTCTGTTTGGTTGCAGGCCGACTGTTGCCTCAGCCTTGGATAACACCTCCCTTGCATGCTTGTTGCCAGATTAAAAAGCAATGCATGTAATGTGCCTTGCAACTTGTGTTAATGTGCCGAGCCACTGGCATGGTAGGTACTTAATTATTGATTTCATTTGCTATTTACAAGGATGAGACAGTTCATTTAAAGTGCATAGCAAATGTCTTCCACACAGTCAGCATTCAATAAATGTCAACTGCTATCATCATTACCTCAGAAGCAGCATAATTATTGTTTTCACAAGTAAACTGGAAGGTCTTTGAGGGCAGGAACCATATGTGGTTTGTCTCTGCTTCCAGGCCTGGCGCCAAGCCCAGCACACATTAGATTTTGGAGAGTGTTTGGGGAATGATCACCACGGTACATCTCTGACCCTTTCTGCTCTACCTTTACTTTCATGAATTGCTGTTGACGTTCTCGAGTCTTGGCTCAAGGCTCAAGCTGGGCTTGACTGACTCCTGAGGTTTTCTATTATGTGTTTCTGGAACTCCAAGGCCAGGTTCCTGCTGATTTCTTCCCTGGGAGGTGGATGCTGCCAGATGTCCTGCCTGAAATTTGGCTCAGTGCATCACTACAATCCAAAGGGGGATGTTATTAATGGCTGCAACTAATCTGAGGCCATCCTATTCAGCGTAGCTGAGCGATGCGTGCCTGCTGTGCCTGAGGGACTGCCGTCCTGGAGACAGTCATGAATGGCTGCAAAGCTTGTTCTCAAGGACACACACATACACGCACATACCCTCTCAGTCATGCAACTCCCCACAGACAAAATTTGGCTCTAGCCCTGGCTTGTGCCCTGGACCATCATTAAAATGCCTGTGGGCTCTGGAGACAGATTCAGGCCTCAACTAGCTGTGTGAACCTGACTGCAGATAGAGATGGAGGAAATAATAATGAAATGATAATACCAATGATGGTAGCATCTGCTGGTGACAGAGCACTTACGGTGTGCTAGGCACTGTGTTAAGTGCCTTTCATTTGCTGTCTCACTGAATCCTCAAGCTCACCCCTGTGAATTAGACGCATTATTCACCCTGTTGTGCAGGCGTGAACGCTGAAACTCAGAGAGGTGAAGCTATTTGCCCAACGTCACATAGTGGCAGAGATAAAATTTGAGCTCAGATGTGTCAGATGCCCAAACCCACATTCTTAAATACTTACATCGCACGGTAAGTCATGTCATCTGAGAGTTGGTTTTTCAATTTATTGAACTGTTGAAGGACTTGGATCCATTTCATTGAACTGGTACGATTAGGTAAAGGTGTGTGTGAGAGTTGAGTTTGGTGCTGAGTATGTTGTCGGTGCTCATTAAGTGTCTCTTTGTCCCATTGCTAAGATCTTAGATCCCTGAGTTTTGACTTCTTGAGTTGGCGAGGATCTTATCTCTGAATCCTGATGTCACAGTTTGGAATATGGTGGTATATTTTTGAAAAGTAAGCTAGAGCTTTAAAAAATACAAAAAGTAACATATGCTTATAAAAAGAACTCAGGAGAGTGTAAAGCGACTATCTCCTCCTAGAATTAACCCCTACTGATATTTTCTCACACTTTCTGACAGCTTCCATATTTGTTTTTATCACTTAGCAAGTTTGGGACATCTTTCTAACTCAGTGTATGTAGCTCTGTCTCATTCTTTTTAATGGTTCCATAACATCCCACTATTGGGATTCATGCATTTATTGAACAGTATTTACAGAGCCTTTGCTCTGTGCCAGGGGTTGTTGTATGTACCAGAGATATATAGCCATGAACAAGCCGAGTGGTCTCTGCAGTCAGGGAGCGCACGTCCTGGAGTTGGCATCCCCAGCTCATGGGCATTCGGCATGTTCTTGGCCTCTTGCATCACGGACAGTAGAAACAAGATCCCTCCTTACTCCCGTGAGCATTTCTTTGAAGCAGAGCTCCTGGAAGGAGGATTGTTAGGTCAGAGGGCTCACTGTCTGTAGGGTCTTGATGACTGGTGCCCCCATACTATGCAAGGGTGTGGTCCAGTGAGTGTGGCATCTCAGGCCCTATTGGTCAGTCCTACTGCAGGGCCTGCCAACACTGTGAACTATTTATAGTCTAACTTTGCAGGACCAGTAGGACCTCAAAGGTCACCCTTTCCAGAGCCCTTTGGAACCCCGTGTGCTCCCTTCACCACTGTGGGCAGATGGATGGGCAGCCTGCACTTGAATCTCCACAATGTGTTGCCCAGAGAATTGGCGTATCTATCCCCAATATATGTGCAAGGAAATTGAGGCTCAGAAAGACAGTGGGATGTGCCAAGGTCAGAAGGCAAGTGATAGGGCCTGGATTGAAACCTTTGTCTGCCTGTCACCATATCTTATGACCATCCCTTATATCGTCACTCTATTAAAATCAGCAGAAATAATAGCCACACTGCCATTTATTTAAGATCTAGTCTATGCAAGGCAGGACAAAGTGCGTTGTTGAAGGTATTCAGTCTTAATGCCCTGGGAGGTAGATACATTTTATCTTCATTATAAAAATGAAGAAGTCAAGTCACTTGTCCAAGATCATGGAACAAGAAAGTTAAACCTAACATTCGACACATTTAACATTCCCTCTTTAGGAGAAGAGGGCTCAGGTCTGTCAGTGCTCATTCACTTAACACAGTGAACTACCTGATATTTGTCAGGTACTATTTGGGATGCTGTGGATACCCTGGTGAGCAAGCACAGGTCTCTGCTGCCCTTACAGAACTGACATTTTGGTTGGAGGAGCAAGGCCACAGACTGGTAAACAAATGGATAGATCATGTCATTTCAGGCAGGGGCAAGGAAGCGACCCCCTACTGAACAGACAAGGAGCAGTTTGAGCCCAGAGGACAGACTTCTCTTCAGCCAAGATTCCAAGACAGGACATTCAATCGCCAGCCTTTATTGCATACTTGGAGAAGCACGTGGCGTGCTGTGTTGAGCCAAGACAGATGTGTTTCTCTGCAACACATATGTTTTCTCCCAGTTGTACTGGGCAAGGCAACTGGCCCTGCCCTCACGCTGTTCCTTGTGTTTCTAGTATAGTCTATTCCTGGCTCCTTGGGGCTGGGGCCCGGTCTTGACTTTTCTGCTTGGCAGAACTGGGAGTCCCTTGGAATCAGGACCTGGGAAGGGGGAGGGCTCCTGGGTTTGTGTCTCTCGCAGCTTCCCTGAGGAGGAAGGGGCCCAGCTCTACAAGGTTCCTGAGTCAGGGACTGACTGAGGGTCTGGACTTTAACTGGGTCTGTCATTGGGGTCACCAGAATGCGAGCCACAGAACCATGGTTATGTCCTCAACTTCCCTGGCTATAGCCTTTTGGCAGTCCCACCCTACTTGGTTGGGTGACTCAGGCAGAAATCAGAGCGTGGAGGAGGCCTCTGAGCTGGGCTATTTATGGCTACATTCTGGGGCCTCCAAGACCCCACCCCCACTCTGGGACAGGCCCTTTGGTTTGTGAAATCCAAGTCCTGTTTCAGGCACCAGCTGGTGTGCTGTCCATTTATAGCATGTTCCTGTGGGAAAGGAGAGGGCGGACCCAGTTCTAGGACAGCCTGGGTGAGTAGGGGCTCTAGCAGTTTTTCTGACTTTAAAGTTGACAAATGTTCATTTGCTGAGCATTAGCGTAGGTACTGGATTCTGGAGATACAGAGAAGAGTCAGACGAGATCCCTACCCGCACAGTGCCCGTATCCCAGTCAGGGACACAGATCCCCATACACACAATCAAGGGGAGTGGAGTCTAGGGGACTACAGAGGTGTTGAGTGTAATGGATCCTGACAGGGCATCTAGGAAGGCTTCCCAGTGGGCTGATGTTTGCGCTGAGCTCAGACCCCCTGTGCTGTGGTGCCTTCTCTCTCCCACTGAATGAGGCTCTCCTGCGCTGGCATTCGTTTCTCCACTCACAGAGCACTGAGTCTGGGTTGAATTGAGCCCAATTTCTGTTCTCTAGGAGCTCCCAGTTTGCTAGGAGTGAGCCCCGACACACAAAATCACAATAGGGTTCTAAGAAGTGTGGATGGGGAAGCCGGTAGGTAGGAAACTCATATTTCTTGAGTTCCTCACTGATGCCACATATTTCTCATCATCTCATTTAACCGTAACATCTCTCTGAGGGCCTCCCTGGTGGCACAATGGGTTAAGTGCTAGTGCTGTGGAGCTCTTAGTGGCTGTGGCGCGAGTTCGATGCCCAGCCAGGGAGATTCCCACATGGTGCAGCAGACCTCTCCTGCCTTGCACACTGCTCCCCTCAGTAGTGTATTTTGGTCGATCTGCCTGTTCTGCCCCCCCGTCTGTCTCTGGTGAGCCCTCTTACTGCCCCTCTGGCCTGCACCCCAGCTTGTATGCAAAAATAAAAATAAATCTTTAAAAAAAACCCCATCTCTCTGAGGTAGACAAGTTATTCCTTTTTTATCAACTAACAGATCGGGGCCCAGAGAAATGAATTACCCTCATGGTCACATAGCTACAAGTGGTGATACTGGAAATCCAAGAATGTGTCTCTAAACCATTTGTTAAGAACATTTTGTGCAGAGGGAACTGTACTTTCAAAGGTATGGAAGCTTGGAAGCTAATGCCACTTCTGAGACCTCCGAGGGGGTCAGTATGATTGGGCTGGAGGCCGAGGATAGGGGTATGGCAGGAGGTGAAGCCAGACAGATAGGCAGGGCCCACATCCTGGAGGTCCTTGAAGGTGAGCGAAGAATACAGGTCAACCAGAGCAGGACTTTGAGGGGGAGGGAGTGTGGCCAGTTATATATAGCAGGGAGAGGTGGTATTTGTACCACAGGGTGGGAGGCTGTATTACTCAGAATGCTAATTCCCCACAAGTAACAGGGGCCCAATTCAAAGAGGTGTAAACACTGAAGAAAATATGTTTTTTTACAGAATACCTTGTGGCAGCATGACTCCTGGGTGGATTAAGTTAAGGCCTCACAGTCTCATCAAGGACCTACGTCTGTCCTTATTTGTGCTTTACTATCTTCATTGTGATGACCCCAACCCTTGTGGTCCAAATACTACACTGATTGTTTGTTCCAGGATCGACTCTCCTCCCATCAACTAGGCTAGAGAATATACTTCCTCTCATATCTCATTGGTCAGAATTGATCCTCTACCTCTTTCTAAACTGGTCACAGGCAAGATGGTGGAAAGATCCTGATTAGCTTTGACTGATCAAGAGTCTCTCCTTGGCTTGGGAGAAGTGAATCCTGTGGGACACAGGGTTCTACAAGGTTCTTCTACAGGGTTCTTCTACAAGGAGAAGGGGGTGGGGGTGGCAGGATGGTGTGGCTGTTAGAGAGACTGTAATGGGTTCCACCTTCATCACCCCTGAGACAGAGTCTAGTGGTCAGTCCTGGGGTAAGTCATTACTGTAATGATGAGAATGAGTCATTTTTAGCCCTGGTCTCCAAACTTTGGATGTAGGTTTAGTTCTTTAAGGAAAAAAACAAAACACCTACCATTATTTTCAACCTAACTTCTCTTCCTACCCCAATAGGGTTTGTAACTACATCTCACTTTCACCCCTGTTTACCTTGGATCCTCTTTGTGCCTCAGGGGCAGTCTTCTGCAATAGAAATAACTTCTTATCTCATTCTTCCAGGGAAGTAGGCCAATAACTGCTACCCCTTCTGGACTGTCTCCTGATAGGCAGGGCACGCTGGCACGTTGACTGCAAACCTCAGATTGCTAGAGGCCAGATGATCATGGGGGCAGAGGTCACGGAGGGGAGAGGTGAGTAGGCAGCCCAGGGGTTAGCAGGCATAGGTATCTTTCAGGACGACTCAGAAGAGGATGGCCTGTTTGAGAGAAGAGAGACCAGCGCTTGGGCAAGTCTTTTAACCAGTGATATACACGTTTTCTTTCTAGTAGCTCATTTTAGGTATGAGGAGACTGACGCTCGTCAGAATTGGGAACAGTTTAGATGCCAGGGCAAAGGTGCCAAACACTGTTGGTTGCCTGCCTTCCAACAACTTCCTCTCCTCCTTAGCCAACAGGGGTCTCCTTTTATTGGGATATAATCAACCTTAGAGACTGAATTGTGTTTGGTTTAAGTCATGACTATTCCCTTTGACTAATGATTGGACTAGACATGCAACCAGTCAGGCCAACGAGATAGATGTAGGAGATGACTACTGGGGGCTTTGTGGAAATGTTTACCTCTCTTTTAAGAGGGAGATGTGAGGAGATAGCTTGTTTTCTGCCTGTCTCATCCCTTCCTGCTTTGGGTTTTGTCACATAAGGAATGATTGGCTTGAGAGGAAGGCCAAGAAAGTAACAGAGAGGCCTAATTTAATTCAGTGCCACTGACCCAATTCTGAAATCACCTGCTTCTAGACTTCATGTTACATGAAATCATAAATATCTATACTGATTAAGATACCACTGTCTTATGTTCTATTATTTACAGCCAAACTCATTTAATTGATATAGCAAGAATAACCAAAGTGTTCTGTTACCAGTCAGTCTTAATTGATTGGTAATGGCTGCCTTTGAACACTAAGAACCAGGGGTAAAGAAGTGACAGTATAAGAGTCATATTTTTATCATCCCAGTCCTAGGGCTGGCACATAGTAGGTGTTCAAGGAAGCTGGCTTGTCTCTGAATCTCTTTACTCTTACCATGCTTTTTCTAGATCAACCCGCCATCTTTTTGCCCTGCACTTCCAGCTACTATTGTTGGTGACATCTTCCTTTTGTAGAAAGACATGGGATTCAGACCCCCATCAAGATTCTTGGTTGCAAATATCATCTTGGTGGGATGGCAGCCTGATTTTCTAAAGGATGAGTATAGGAAATAAAATATCGCAGGTATCAGACAGGGCCTTCCCTGTCTCTCAGTACAGACCAGCTTTCTCCTCTTCTCTGTCCTTACAGCAGAACATGGTTACCCCCATCACATTCAAGTTTGTTCAAACCACCAGTCTAACTTTCCAAATTTCAATCTGGGAAGGCTAGTGTGGGTCAGGTGTTCACCTCTCATCTGGAGAGCGTAGCCAGGAAGGCAGGATCACATATCAGAAGATGGCCGCGTGTCAGTTGAGCAGAAATGTAGGTCGGGGCTGTACTCTAGAACTGTGCTATCCAAAATGGTCACCATTAGCTCTGTGTGATTATTTGAATTTAATTTTAAATTGATTAAAATGAAGTGAAAATGAAAAATTCAATTCCTCATTTATTCTAGCCTCCTTTCAGGTGCTTGAGGGCCACATAGTGAGTTGAAAGTGGCTACTGTATTGGATAGTGTATATGTAGGACATTTACATAATCATGGAAAGTAGTGTTGGACAGTGCTACTCCAGAAAGTGTTCACTACATTCCTTCAGTGATGGTTGATCAAAGCTAAGAGGGCCCCTAGATGCCTCTATTTGCTAGGCTACAAGTTCTGCTGCTATAATAAGAGACTTGTAAAATACTGTGGCTTAAAAATAATAGAAGCTCCTTGCTTTCGTAGGTATCGGCCCACATCTGACATGGCATCTCTGAAGTGTCAGCATCCATTTATTTCTGTTTTGTTCCATTTATTTCTGTTTTGTGTATTAGCCTTCCTTAGAGTATGGCTCATGTCCCGATGATCAAGGCGGTGCCCCACCAGTCTGTTCTGGCCAGCTCTACCCTGCCAGAGAACAGGGGGACAGGAGCGGTACTCCCCTGTCGTTTATGAACAGAGCATGGTACTTGCACACATCCCTTCTGTGGTCATTCTCTTGACCAGACTTGTCACATGGGCACTGAAAGCTGCAAAGTGGCTTGAAAAATGAAGTCTTCAGCTGAGTTGCTATCACTTATCGGAGGGTAATAAGAGACTATCTCATTCAACCTCCTTTTTGCAGATGAGAAGACTGAAGAGATAGAGGCAAACAATGGGACAGTGGCCCAGCAGTCACATCTCTTGATTCCCCTCCAGGGCTCTTTCACTGCCTGAGAACAGCAGTTTAAGGGAATAGCAGTAGTCTATTCCCTTTAAACAGCTCTCCTGAAGGGCCAAACACTTCCACTTTTGGTTCGAACTTAGACACATGGCCACATCTAGCTGCAAAAGAGGCTGGGACAGATAATCTTTCATCCAGGTTGCCTTGTGACTATGAGTCAGGGGGAAAGTGAGAGAATGGATGTTGGCGAGCATCCAGTGTTTTCTACCATATTCCCTGTCAGAGACTTTAGCCTAGAGGAGGATGGTGATATGGGTCATAAATTAATCTCTTAATGAACGAATGACAATTGTAATGTGTGCTGCATGGGAGGCCGTGCCACAGTGATAACTCTGACCTGTCCCCCGCCTAGTCAAGTACATGAAGGAGGTCTCACCGTATTTCAAGAACTCTGCCGGCGGGACCTCGGTTGGCTGGGACTCACCTCCTGCCTCACCCCTTCAGCGGCAGCCCTCCTCCCCTGGCCTGCCACCCCGGGACCTCAGTGATGCCAAACATGTGTCCTTGAAGATGGCGTATGTCTCAAGGAGGTGCACCCCCACTGACCCAGAACCCAGGTAAGTCTGGGGTTGGGGGCAATAGTCAAATGACCTGGTGTTAGGCAAGGAACCAAAGGAAGAGACCCCTGTGTTGCAAGCACAATGCCTGGGCTTAGCAGGTGCTTAAGAGATGTTTGTTGAATGGTGCACGAGTGAAGTTAGGGGGATGAGGTTTACTTTACTTCTTCTTCTTCCTCTGGTGGTTCACATCCAAGGAGGAACTTGATCTGCAGATGAACCTTGAGTTCCAGTCCTGGTTCTCTTGAGCTAGCCTCATTTCCTCACTGACACTGAGGTTCCCCATTGTGAAGTAGGGCTCTGAGACTCTGCGATTCCCTCAGTCTCTTCTAACTCTGCTGAGGTGCTGAGATGTCTGAGAGCATTTAAATCAGGGCCATGGAAGATTACTATTCTTCATGTCTAAGTGGCCCTTAATAATTCATTGATACAATTGATACCAGCTAACATTATTGAGTGCTTACTATGCACAATTTCATTTAATACTCATAGTGACCCTGTGAGCAAAGTCCTATTATTTCACCTCATTTTATAGATGAGGACAGAGAAAGGAAGTAACCTGTCCAAGATCACACAACCAGCAAGGGATGGAACTTGCATCATTCCAGGTAGCCCTCTCTGCACTAGACTCTGTAGGTGCCTGAGTGGTGGTGGTGGTTGGATGGAGTAGATGTGAAGTTGGGTGTGTAGTATTGGGGGTGGCATATATATGGTGTGGGCATAAAAGGCTTGTGCTGTGGGTCCCAGTACAGCTTAGATTCATGCCGGGTCTTTTGTGTTGGATGAAGATGTGGTGGTATCAGTCTTTTCTGAGACTCATAGGACCTTAGGCTAGTCATGGACCCCAGTGTGATCTCAGACATCACTCAAAGTGTGTGTGCACATGAATTTCTATGCATGTATACATGTAAACACAAGTGTTTGTGTGTGTATGTGTTGAGCATTTGCACATTTATGGCTGCAGATTTGTGCTATGTATTTATGTTAATATATGTATGCATATATGCATGTATGTGTATATGTGTGTACAGTATGCTCAGCAGTGTGTACATATGCTTGACTATGCATGTAACTTGAATATAACTGGGGTTCCATATCAACACCTTTCAGTCAAAGGAACACAGCCCAAAGTATGAGAAAGATTTCAAATTTTTATTTAGTGCTAATATTATATTAGATGGCAGATACCAGAAATCCCCCCAAACAGTGACTTAACCAAATGAGAGGTTTTACTTTTCCACATATTTAAAAAGAAGTCCTGGCAGCTGTTTAGACTATAGCTGCTTAAGGATTCCCTCAAGGAGTCAGGCTTCCAGCTTCTTTCCCTACCATCTTTATTATAGATTTTCTTCTTTATTGTGACTGTACTCCAAACACTCCTTATTCCAGACAGGAAGAAGGCAAAAGGCAAAGGAACTTTTCTGCTGGTATTTTGTTCCCTTGCTGTGTAATGAAACCATCCTGAAATGGAATGGTTTGGAAGATAACAGTTTATTTCTCATAATTCTGTAATCTGGGCTGACTTAGCTGGCCAGTTCCTCTGCTTTGTGTGGTGTTTGCTGGGCTGGAAGTCCAAGATGGCTGCTTCACCCACATGTCTTCGGCATCAACTGGGATGGTTGGAACTACTAGGGGCGGCTATGCATTCCTTTTTCTATATAGGCTTTCCTTGGGACAGGCTTGTTCTTCCTCACAGGGTTGTTGGTTTCAGGATATAGTAGTTGGATTTTCACTTTATTTGCCAAACCCAGTCACAAAGTTAAGGAGAGGAGAAATAAATTCCACTTCTTGTTGAGAGAAGTGAACCATGAGTGTGGGGAGGGATGGATTTAGTGGAGGCTGCCTTGGAGACTAACTACCACATCTCTGAAAGTTTTGTCTTTCATTTGGGAAGGGTCACTCTCTAGAAACTTCCATGTATATATCATTGGTCAGCCCTGGATCCCCTGGCCAGTCCTAACTACAAGGGAGGCTGGAATTCAGGCATTTTGCTTTGTAGCTCTACAGTAGACGAAAGCGAAGGTGAAGGGGGCTGGGATTGATGTGTGTGAGCCATTTTCTAGTTTCTGCCACACCTCAACAATTACAGGAAAAGTCAAAGGGGTATAACTCTCTCTCCCAACACTACTATTCTTGGTAGCTCCCTGCAACTCTTCCTTCATACTTACGTGTGTGGCTTTTTGTGTCCTTTCCTGCTTCCATTCTCCCAGCTTTTTATGTAGACTAACTTGACCTATCAATCCTCTTTAGTTTCTGTGTCTGTCCCCCAATTAATGTATTAATTAGAATTAAAACTAATTTGTGGGGCCTCCCTGGTGGCGCAGTGGTTGAGCGCTGCGCTGTGGAGCTGTCAGCAGCGCGCGATGCGAGTTCGAAGCCCAGCCAGGGAGAATCCCACATGGTGCAGCAGACCTCTCCTGCCTCCCCCGCTGCTCCCCTCAGCAGTGTATTTCTGATCTGCCTGTTCCACTCCCCACTCTGTCTCTGGTGAACCTTCTCGCTGCCCCACACCTCTGGCCTGTACCCCAGCTTGTATGTATAAATAAATAAATCTTTAAAAAAAAACAGAATTAAAGTTAATTTGTGACTCGGTGCCACAAAGGAGAACCTGGGAGCTGGCCCAGCAAAAGAATCCTTGGAAACCAGGAGAAAAGCACACAATCACGAGTTCTCACACGGTGATGGTCTTGGCCCCTCACGTGATTGAGTATCTGTGTATGTGTGTGTATAAGCCTATGTGTGTATGTCATAGACTTTTGTTCCTACACCTCATGGGGCTCCAACTGCGCTGGATCCTAGCAGCAAGAGCCGCTCTCGATTCTCTCAGGAACATCCCTCTGGTTTCTACTAGTTGAAGTAGATGGGGATTCTTGGGCCCGATTCCAGGGTTGGGCAGCAGTAGCCCAGTGGACGGGCTCTTCCCTTCATCCTGTTTGTGCCTGCAGGTACTTGGAGATCTGTTCACCAGATGGCCAAGACACCCTCTTCCTGAGGGCAAAGGACGAGCCTAGTGCGAGGTCATGGGCGGCTGCCATCCGAGCCCAGATCAACGCTCTGACGCCCTGGGTCAAGGATGAGGTGCAGGCGCTGCTGGCAGCCGCCAGCGCCGCGGGGAGTCAGGACATCAAGCAGATCGGCTGGCTGACTGAGCAGGTGCCTGCAGGACCGGAGGTCCCTCCTCTCCCCCTCTCCCGCAGCTGACTCCACCCCACTGCTCCTCTCCATCTCACCCTGCCCTGGCGCTCTGACCTTTCCACTCTCTCCCCTTCCTCATTGTGCCTTGCCCCCTGTAGCTGCCGAGTGGGGGCACAGCACCCACCCTGGCCCTGCTGACAGAAAAGGAGCTGCTTCTCTACTGCTGTCTGCCCCAGACCCGAGAGGCCCTGAGCCGGCCGGCCCGCACCGCCCCGCTCATCGCCACCAGGTAGCCACAGGCGGGGTGTGTGGCTCACCCAGAGCTTGGGGGGTGATGCTGCAGAATACGTCTGCCCTGACTTACTCCCCAAAGGACTGAAGCAAATCTCTATCCTGTCTGGATCTGTTTCTTTACCTGTAAAATGGGGGCTTGAAACAGGAGGATGTGAGATTCCACCAGCTACTCAGTCACTGATACTACTCTGTTCAACCTGTGCTGCAGGGCATAAGGAATTGAGCCCCACAGCCTGCCCCCAGGGCACCCCGCATATTAGGGGAGACTGACCCCAGGTTAGTCTTCACAATGCCGAGTTGTAGGAGCCATTTTACTCTGCCCGGCCTGGTTGGGGAAGGTTTCCGACTGGGGGTGACATTTGAGTTGGACTCTGATGGTTGAGTGGAAATTTGCTATTTAAGAAAGGGTGGAGAGCTACTCGCACCGAGAGAATGTGATCAAAGGCCCAGTGGCCTGAGGGGCTATCACAGGTCATGGAGCTGTGAGCTGCTCCAACTAGTAGAATCTGCAAGAATGGGAGAGAAATTAGACAGGGAGTTGGCAGAAGGTCTTGCTGAGCCTCTGTTGCCTGGCCAAGGAATGCTAGCTTTATCTTCAGAATGTGGCAGAGTGGAAGGGTTTTAGCCTGGGAAGTGAGTGACTGTTGCATTTTAAAAGACTCCTGTGGCTGCTATGTGGAAAGTGCCACATGGAGGGGACAGGCTGGAAGCAGGGAGGCTGCTGCAGTCGTCCAGGAGAGATGGTGGAGGTGGGTGGAAGCGGCAGATGGAGGAGAAAGGCTGCATTTGCATTGGAAAACACATGGGTGGTAAAATTAACCGGCTTAGTGCTTGCCAGATGGGGAGGGTGAGGGAGGTGTGCAGGATGAATGGATCAACGGGAGATTTGAGCTTGTGTCTGGGCGCGCAGTGGGTTTAGGGGGGGAGTGCAAAGGGAGGAGGCTGGAACAATATGCTGAGTTGAGTCCAAACTGTGTGGGATGGATCTGGGGCTTGGACAGGAAGCTTAGGGACTTGTGAGTCTGCAGATCAGAACTGGAAAAATGGGAGACTGGGTGTCAGCAGCAGCTCCAAGGGGGAACCAAGGCTACCAGAGAGAGTCTGTGGAGGTGGAGCAAAGAGGACTAAGGACCAGAACTCTGAAGTCTGTTGTTCAGAGCTGTCCAAGGTTACACAGCAAGTCAGAGTCAAGCTGAGGGTCTGGGCCCTGGTCGCCCAGGTCTCTTCGCTCTGGGCTGGGTCCTGGCCCATGTGTTAGGAGCCTGCTGGCTGGGCTACCAGGGATATGAAGGTCACGTGTTGCCTCTCTAATCAAGTGGCTCATTAATTCAGGCTGGAAATGTTTATCAAACACTTACTATGTGCTAGGCCTTGTTTCAGTTACTGGGAATATAGTAAAGAACAAGTTAGACAAAAGTTGTACCCTGGATGATACCTGGTGAAAAAGACAAGCAGAAACCAACTGAGACAAGTAGAGAATAGGTCAAATATCAGTTATCATGATGAAAAGTAAGGCTCGTGAGTGAGGGGGTGCTGTTTTAGGGAGGTCAGGAAGGATTCTCAGGTGACATTTGAGCAAAGATCTGAAAGAAGTGAGGGGAGTGAGCAGTGCAGATAATCAGGGAAGAGTATACTTGTCAGAGGGAACAGCATATGCAAGTTGTGGAGGCAGGAGTGTGCTTGGTATGTTTGACTGGTTCCCAGGAGTAAGGGGAAGGGTGGCAGAAGATGGTTTCCTGCGAGTGAATCAGTGCCCATCTCGAAGTCCAGTCCCCCGTTAGGTGATAAGGAGTCAGAGTCCCTTTCCAGGTCCCCACCCTTGACCTGGAACTATTTTCTGCTGCTGGAGGCCTCATGTTTTGCCCTCGGCCTCCCTCTGCCCCCAGGCTGGTACACTCAGGCCCCTCCAAGGGCGCAGTGCCCTATGATGCAGAGCTCTCGTTTGCCCTGCGCACGGGCACGCGCCACGGTGTGGACACTCACCTGTTTAGCGTGGAGTCACCGCAGGAGTTGGCTGCCTGGACCCGCCAGCTGGTGGATGGCTGTCACCGGGCCGCTGAGGGCGCGCAGGAGGTGTCTACAGGTGGGCTGGGAACCCTGGGAGGGCCTCTCTGCTAACAAGTCTTTATCCCCAGAGGCAGCTGAGCCTCTTTCTTCAGAGTGCTTCAGGAGGGGGATGAAAGTGGGGTTTGAGCTTCCCAGAGGCCCTCTCGCTTGGCCCTCTAGATGAGACTCTGCCCTGGGTTTTCTTGCCCTGAGTTTGAAATTGTGCTGGTGAGGATGTGGGAGAGGGTGCTTGGAATAGGGTTGCCAGATAAAATATAGAGCACCTACTTAAATGTGAATTTTAGGTAGGCAACAAATAACATTTTTGGTGTCAGTATACCCAAATTATCTATTGTTCATCTGAAATTCACATTTCATTGCAAGTTCTACTGGTCTCAGGTTCCCAAGGGCCATGCATGGTGACCCTGATGAGGTCTTTATGGGGAGTGGGTGTCTTGTCATGACAGAGTCTAAGCTCTTCCTTCCCACTTTGGTGTTAGTGGAAGTGGGGCAAGAGGTGGGGTATAGTTTCTCTATTTTGGGGTGGGGGTGACTATGCAGTGTGATGTATAGCCGGCGTGGCAGGGAGCCTCCTACCCCTGGTGGTTTTCAAGTTCTACTTTTGGAACGGCCCTGGGGGTTGGAGGTAGGGCTGGTGGTCTCTAAGGTGCCAGCTGTGCCTGTCCCCACACACCCTCCCCACAGCCTGCACGTGGAACGGCCGTCCTTGCAGTCTCTCTGTGCACATCGACAAAGGCTTCACACTGTGGGCGGCGGAGCCAGGTGCAGCCCGAGCTGTGCTGCTCCGACAGCCCTTCGAGAAGCTGCAGATGTCCTCCGATGACGGTGCCAGCCTCCTTTTCCTGGACTTCGGGGGTGCTGAAGGAGAGATTGTGAGTGGAGGGGGAGGGGGGCAATGCCCTCCTGCACGCCAGGCTGGATGGGGCTCCTGACCCTTCTCTCCATCCACCCTGCAGCAGCTGGACCTGCATTCGTGCCCCAAAACCATGGTCTTCATCATCCACTCCTTCCTCTCTGCCAAGGTCACCCGCCTGGGGCTTTTGGCGTAGAGGTCACCAGATGCGCCAGCCCTGAAGAGGAGCATGCAGCACGTGGCCTGCCTGGCCCTCTGCGAACTGAGTGCTCCCCCGGGGCTGAGGGAAGGGAGAGGAAAGGAACAGGGTACAGAGACCCAGCTCCTGAGGGAGGCTGGGATAGTCTTAGGGACTGGGACCCAGACCCAGGTCACAGTGGATCCTGCCTTTGATGGGGTAGCCTCCCTCTGCCTCTCTCCCCCCATCAGTGCCTTTTGCAGAGAGATATTTTGTGTACACAGAAGCCATTCCGAGCCTGGGGCCTGTCCCTGTGGGGATGCTGACCCCAGCCAACAACTGCCGGGCCTCCTAGAGGCCCCTAAGCCACCCTCAGAGGCCCCTTTGGAAGATGGAGTTCCCTGGGGTTCAAGACAAGAGAAAGAGGAGGATCATTTCTGTTCCTTTCTCCCCTCAGCTCCACCACTTTGGGGCATCTGGTTTTCTCTTCATCCTTTCTCTCTCCTCCTTACTCTTGGATAATAAACAGCCCGTGAGCACATAGGCAGCCTGGTCTGGTGTCTGTGGTTTGTGCCTTGGCCTGTGGATCCTGTGGCAGCCCCTGTAGTCCTAGGATGAGCCAGACCCAGGACCTGGGCCCCTTGCCCTGGAGAAGGGTAGGCCTTTAATGGCAGTGAGTATATTGGTTATCTAGTGTTTTGTGACAAACGACCCCCCAATTTAACTGTTGAAATAAATGAGTGTTTAACATCTTTTAGCTTTGGTGGATCAGTAGTCAGAGAGGGTATAAGTTGGGCGGTTCTTGTCTTTCATGAGGATCTTTCACGAGATTGCAGTCTAGAAGCTGGCCGTGACTGCACTCATCTGAAGACTTGTGTGGGGCCAGAGGATCCATTTCCAGTATCGCTAACTCACATGACTGTTGGCAGGAAGTCGCAGCTCCTCATCACACGGGTCTCACCTGTAGGGCTGCTTGAGTGTACCGACAAGGTAGTTGGCTTCTGGCTTCTCCCAGAGCAAGAGACACAGAAGAGAGAGCCAAGAGCAATCTATAGGGCCTCTTAGGATCCAGTCTGGATGTTACATACTGTCACAACTGTTTATTTTGCTCTTTAGAAGTGAGTCACTAAGCACAGCCCACACTCTAGGGGTGTTAGGCTCCACTTCTTGAAGAAAGGAATGTCAAGGAATTTGTGGACCTATTTTAAAATCACCATAGAGAGCTTTGGGCCCCTTTCCTGCAGGAGGGAGGACACTTGGAGTGTGCTTCATGGAACGTGCTTTGGAAGCTGGAACATGCCAGCTGGATGTGAGTTTGCTGTGTTTAAAACTCCCTACTTGCTTACATTGTCCAGAAAGCCACAGTGACGACAGCAATGAGGTCACATTTAGAGAGTCTCGCTCCCTGCCAGGCCCTGTGCACACATTTCCTCCTTTGTGCGTCACCACATGCCTATGCTGTGGGCATGGTGAGCTCCATTTCACAGGTATCCACACCGGGGCTTAGGGGGTGGGATGACTTACCCAAAGTCACACAGCTATGAAAAATCTGAGCGTGGATTCCAAACAGGCCTTTCTGACTTCAGAGCCCTGCCCATCTTACAGAATTTCTAGCCCAGCACATTAGAAATACAATGTGTGCCACATTAAAAAAAGTAAAAACAGATGAAAATAATTTCAGTGAGAATTTCATTTAGCCACCAAGCCCAAAAGAATATCACTTTAGTATACAATATAAACATTATTGTTTTATAGTCTTTTTTTTTTAATATTGAGACTTTGAAATCTGGTGTATATTTTACACTTACAGCATATTTCTATTCAGGTACCAAATTTTTATTGGAAATTGTTGATTTTAGATTTCATTAAATAAATAATTGGAAGAATGGATTAGTTTAATGGCGAACTTACTGCAGCATATATAGATGATGGTTTATAATGATACACATACAACCTATATGTTATAATGCAATGTTACTTCAATAAAAATTATTTAAAATAAGATAGGCAATGAACATTTTTTCAAGTTTAACAAAGATTCACATGCCTACGTTGTGCCAAATTTACTAGTTTTCCAATAATTGAATTGATCATTGGATTTTATAACTAAATGGCAATAAAATTAGATAAAATTCAGTTCCTTATTCATACTAGCTACATGTCAGGTCCTCAGTAGCCACGTGTGGCTTGTGGTTATTGTATTCAACTAAGCAGTTCTAATTAAACCTCCAGATGAGGATACTGAGACCCATAAGAAGTCACATACAAGCCAGCCAGAACTGTTCTAGAAACCTGGGAAATTCAGGTAAGTAAAGATATTCCAGTCTTGATTACCCATCTACGTGCCCCTCAACCTGCCTATTTGCTGAAGTGGCCCACTGCACCCTGGGCCCTCGGGGTGGTTGGCACAGACTCTTGGGCTGGGCACAGACTGCACCAAATTTTCCACCAGGATCAGGGGCTGAACTCTGCCTCCTGACATCCAAAACTGCCCAGGCCAGAGGGGACTATGCCTGAGCAGTAGCTTACACTCAGCCCCTGACATCCTGAATGAGAGGGCTGCTGGGAAAGGATCGTGGTCATTTTCCGGAAGCCTTTAACAGCAAGCATTGCTGGTAGGCTCTCTGTCCTCTGAGCTGCTGTGGATGGCAGCTGCCCTGCCCTGCAAGGCGTAGGGCAACCTCAGGAGGGGCAGACCTCTGATGTAACCTGCCAGCTCCTTTAGCTGCAGCTCCACTTTGCACCATTGGTTGGTAACTACATCTTCTCCCTCTCCCTCCACTCTGATAGTTCTCCCTCTCTTTCTACACTGTTGGCTTTTTTTTTCTTTTGCTGTACCAAAGGCCCTTTTGTTTGCTTTTGTGATGGCAGGTGGCTGAACCCAGAACTGGTGAAAGAGGTACTGACCCAGTGACAGTTTTTAGATCCTGTGCCTGGTAACGAACTCACTGTGCATCTAGGAAATATATAGGACACACTCTGTGCTACTGCCTGGAGCAAGGGACTGATTTGCTAAGAGTGAGATTGACAAGTCACTATGCAGAGGGGAAAGAAATTTAGTGGAAGCGCCCACAACCAAGTGTGTGATTCAAATTGGACAGATACAACAGCAGAGGAGCCAGTGTGGACCTGACCTGCTCTAAAGGGTTAGGGGACACTTCTCTTAGGAGAGACACTGAAGCTGATGTTCATCAGAGGAGCATGTTAAAAATCCACTACTGCTTCAATAAAGCTGTGAAAAAACAAACCACAAAACAAACCCCAATCCCAGTGGTCAAGGCAACAAGCATTTATTTTCATGCCCTTGGGGCTGCATGCTGATTGCAGTTTGACCATTCAAAACTGGGCTTGGCTGGGTAGCTCTGCCCCAGGCTGTGGGTTGGGCTCAGTTCTACTCTTTGTTCCTTCTGGAGCACAGGATGAAATTAGGGCCTCAGCTTCCAGAGAATGTGTTTTTCAAGGCGTGTAGCTGGAGTTCAAAGACAAGCAAATAGTACAAGCACATTTATATCCTCTGCATTATGCCTATTCTCATTCTATTGGACAAAAACAAGTCATGTAGTTGAGGCTAAACTCAGTGGAAAGGAGGGGAGGTATAACAGCTCAGTAACAGAATTATCACCAATCAGGAGTTAGGTGGAAGGGGGAATGGCACCCCAGGTAAGATACCCTGAGGTGCAGTGAAATATGGGGCCTCCAACCTCCTGGAATCTGGGGAAATCATCTTCAATGTCTAAGACACAAAAGTGTCTAAAACTCCACAACATGGCAACTGAAGCGTTTGGAATGTGGTGGGTGTAGGAGGGGTGGTGGTGAAGTGGTCTCTGGCTCCCATATGGACTGGTATGTGTGTGTGTGGGCAGGGTATGTTGGGAATGGCTGTTGAGTTTAAGTGAGCAGGTGGGGGCAGCATAACAGGCATCAGAGCATACCCCTCATGCGCCCAGTTTGGTCTCATAGGTAATCAGAACCAACCTGCTGCTTTCGACTGGCTACTAAGGGGAAAGGGGACAACTTCCATTGGGGCTACTAGAGGAAAGTCCAGATTTGAAAGTCAGTTCTAAAAGGCCGAAAGACCTGGGTTCAAATCCTGGTACCTTTTTGACACTCCCACATTAGACACCCAAGCAGAGGTGCCAGGTAGGCAGCTTAAGTATGGGTTTGTAACCCCAAGTGAAAGGAGTTCAGGTTGGAGAGGTGAATGGGTAAGCCTTTAACCTACAGACTAGTGGTGTCCAACAGAAACGGAATGTGAGCCACGTGTGAAATTTAAAAATTTCCAGCAGCTACATTAAAAAAGTAAAAAGAAGCAGGTGAAACTATTTTAAGTTATATATTTCTCTAACTCAACGTAATCACAAATATTACTTCAACACCTAATCAATATACAAATTATTGATGCGCTAACTGGCAATCTTTCTTCGACAGCCACTGTGTATTTTACACGAAAAGCACACTTAACTCACCACATTGCAAGCCCTCCGGTGCCACCTGTCTACTAGGAGCTGAACGTTTTTCAAAGGATCCAGAACCTTCATCCACCCGGACCGTACAGAGAAGGCACTTCCGTTGGGTCATTCCGGACGGAAGTCTCGGAGGAACGGAAGTCGCGCGTGTTCCGGCTTTTGGGTACTCGGGCCCGCGGAGGGGTCTGCGCTAGTTGAGGGTAACTTGTGCCGCCCGTGCTGGGCAGGTGAGTGGCTCGAGGCGCAGGTGAATGGCTCGAGGCGCAGGTGAGCTGCAAACGCTCCAGAGCTCGCGCCTGCGCATGAGGCGCGGCGGAGTTCTGAAACTGCGCGGTCTTCTAGGGGCGGTGGGCTCGGTGGTTCCGGCGCAGGCCCTGGCCAGATTCTTACCCCTCCCCGTGTCTACTCTGCTTGTGGCTTTGGTTCAGGTCACCCCTTTCCCCACCAGCCTTAGCTTCTTTGCCTTTGAACTGGGAATGATAGTAGAACCCGCCTCACAGGGTGACTGTGAGGATTAAATCTAATGCAGGGGACAGTTTTGCCCCATGCCTGACACATTGTCAGCCACGCAGCAAAATGTTTGGGATGTCTTACCGTTTATGCTTATTTTGTTAAGATGAGGCTGTCGTCATCGTTATTACCCACTACCAATTTCTGAACCCCCTACAGTGGCCTTCTCCATTGTGTTTGCAAGGATTTTATTCTTTTCTGTCCAATTTGATACAACAGATAGCTCCATTTCACAGATAAAGAAGTGGAAACTCCTATTAAGTTACCTGGCTAGGCAGCAGCGCCATCAGACTGAGCTCCAGGGGCCATACTCTTAACCACAATGGTCTATATTACCGTGAACAGGAGTGTGGATTGCAAATGTGCAGTTAATGAAGACACACTGTATGCCACGTTGGGTTTTTAATAGTGTCTTTAAATATATTAACACAGCCATGCCTTGGCAATACTGTGTGTTTGGTTGTAGGCCACGTCAATAAAGCGTATATTGCAATAAATTGAGTCACAATTCTTTTTTGGTTTGCCAGTGCATGTGAGGGTTATGTTTTTACTATACTGCAGTCTCGTAAGCAATAGCATTGTGCGCAATAGCATTATGTCTAAGGAAAAGCAATACATACCTTAATTTAAGAAACACTATATTGCTAAAAAATACTAACCATCACCTGGGCCTTTAGTGACTCAGTCTTTTTGCTGTTGGAGGATCTTGCCTCCCTGTGGTTGGTGATGGCCAATAACTGATCATGTGGTGGTTGCTGAAGGCTGGGGTGTCTGTGGCACTAAGACAACAGTGACTTTTATTGTATGAGTTGACTCTTCCTTTGATGAAAGATTTCTCTGTATCCTGTGTTGTTGCTGGGTAACTTTTTACCTATACTAGAACTTCTTTCAAAATTGACGTCAATCTTCTCAGTTTCTGCTGCTGCTTTACCAGCTGAGTTTATGTAATATTCTAAATTCTTTGTTGTCATTTCAACAATGTTTACAGCATTTTCAACCAGGAGTAGATTCCATCTCTAGAAACCACTCTCTTTACTCATACGTAAGAAGAGAGTCCTCATTCATTAAAGTTTTATCACTTCCTTTTACTTAAACGCTAGAAGCCACTGTAAGGTTATTAATTGGCCTAATTTTAATGTGTCTTAGAATAGGGAGACCTGAGGAGCTGTTAGAACACAATATCCATTAAGTTTGCTAGCTTAGAGAGCAATAGTTCTTGGTGCCCCCAAACAATTAAATAGTAACACCACAGATCACCATAGTAGATACAGTTATAGTAAAAAAGTGTGAAATATTGCAAGAATTATTACAAGGATAACACAGACATGAAGTGAGGACATGCTGTTGGAAAAATGGAACTGATAGCCGTACTCAATGCAGGGTTGCCACAAATCTTCAATTTTTAAAAAAATGTAACATTTGCAGAGTGCTTTGAAGTGCCTGTATGCTTGAAGTGCAGTGTCATGTAATGTTCAGTCAGTGTTGGTGATGTCTCTCCTTTCTTTCCCCCTCCAGATGCTGGACTGTTTATTTAGCGCCATGCATCCCTTACAGTGTGTCCTCCCAGTGCAGAGGTCTCTGAGGTGGGGCCCCTTAGCCTCTGTGTCCTGGCTGCTGCTTAGGACTTTCTGGACACATCGCAGTCATTCTAGCCACACACATTCTAGTCCGGAGAAGCAGCAGGAGGATGGAGTTCAGAAGAATTTCAGTTCCAGGCTGGCCACTGGACCAACATTTCAGCATTTTCTAAGTTCTTCAGCTCCTGAAGAGAAGGTGTCTTCTCCAGATGTGGAGGACCCACCTCCCTATCTCACGGTGGATGAACTTTTAGGAAGGCAGAGAAAAGGTTGGTTTTACTTCTCTCTGGGTTTTCTGCTGTGCTCCTTTCTGGCATGATGGGCTGATTATTTAGCTTCTTTTATTGTAGACCCAACTTTGGGGGGTTAACAGTATGGGAAGGCTACTTCACCAAGTAACATAAGTATAAAGAAACCTGTGGTACTACTGGGGGTATGAGTCTGTGGAGTCCTCTCTTTGGTTACCTTTGGAAAGCCAATACTTTCTGTTCTGAATTGTCTTAAGTCATGAGAAGATTTCACAATTGGTACTGTAGAAATTCACACTTTATGCTTAGGTAGAGATTAGGAACATTATGCAATTAGTTAAAATGCCTTAAAAAATTTGAAGAAACAGGGCCTTCCTGTTGGCGCAGCGGTTGAACACTGTGCTGTGGAGCTGTCGGCAGCGCGCAGCGCGAGTTCGTCGCCCAGCCAGGGAGAATCCCACATGGCGCGGCAGACCTCTCCTGCCTCGCCCGCTGCTCCCCTCAGCAGTGTGTTTCTGATCTGCCTGTTCTGCTCTCCACTCTGTCTCTGGTGAACCCTCTCGCCGCCCCACGCCTCTGGCCTGTACCCCAGCTTGCATGTATAAATAAATAAATCTTTAAAAAATTTTTTTGAAGAAACATTAAAGGATAACTAAACATTTCTCCTTTTGTCCTGCTTCAAAAACATGTTTCTCTTCATAGTTCTTAAAGATTTGGTTGTAGTCATATGGTGCAGATTATTTGTAAGTTGGTGTTTTCATTGGGCATTTTTTGAAATACTGTAGTCTTCATAATTAAAAACTGAAAAATTAGTGTAAAATATCACATTTTGTTATACCCTGATGTTTTTCGACCTGTACCATGTAGTTGGACATTAGTTTATTTCAAAAATTTTTTATATCATAAAAAAATTATAGGTGTCTGCATATATGTGTGTAGATACATATGTATATATTAACATGTGTGTACAAAGCAGATATAATGCTGCTTTACTAAATATTTTTGCAGACTAAATCTCTAAGAGTTGAAATCGTGCATCTTGGCGTGTGTGTATCTTACGACTTCTGCGAGGTATTTTGTGGTCCTTCATTATTTGTGTTCCCATCAATTCCTCTCTGACATAAGTATTGATGTTTTCTTTTTTTAGGCAAGAGAAATGCACCAAGAAAAGTTTCAAAAAAACTGACGTTTTCCTCTTTTTAAAAAATTACTGTTATTTTCTATTGGTTTTCATGTGGTTCTTTGTCATTCTGTTTTTCATGCAAATTGGAATTTGAGTCTGTGGATTAAAGTTGGTGGGGTGTGGGCCTCCCTGGTGGCACAGCGGTTAAGCGCTGTGTTGTGGAGATGTCGGCAGCTGGGATGCGAGTTCGACTCCCGACCAGGGAGCTTCCCACATGGCGCAGCAGACCTCTCCTGCCTCGCCCACTGCTCCCCTCAGCAGTGTATTTCCATCAGTCTGCCTGTGCTGCTCCCCTCTCTGTCTCTGGTGAACCCTCTCGCCGCCCCACACCTCTGGCTTATACCCCAGCTTGTATGCATAAATCAATAAATCTTTAAAAAAAAAAGGAAATAAAAAAAATTAAAAAAAATAAAGTTGGTGGGGTGAGGGTTGGTCTGGGAATATAGCTTGAAGGAGCTTGTCAGAGTGTGAAATTCATGTTCTTAAGAGTTTTTATGTATTTTATAGCATAATATAGCCATGTTTTATTTCATGTAAGATGTTTGATGTTTCTGTAGGAGGATACTTCATTTTTAATTTGTGGTTTTATATACTGTCTGGTCACTACTGCTATTTTCAGAGGCCGGAGAACCTTATTTTGAAACGATGGAGTATAATGTGTGGGTTGAATTTGTTTTTCTTCCAGGTTGATAATAAACACTATCAAGGTAGTTCTCCCTTTTCTAATTATTTTAAAAACCACATTCCCTTAGTTCTCAAGTATATGGTGTCCCCATATTTTAATGACATGGCTTATAATTGGTCTGTGTATAAATAATGTATTATTTCTTTTGTTGTGAAAGACTGTCATTGATTTAGGGGTACATCAGGGACTTAGTGGATAACCAGTTGCTTCAGAAATTTTGGGGACTTTTGAAAGGAGACCTTTTAAGACATGTGTCTCTTTGTATGCCTGTCTTAGGATCTCCTTCTCATTGCAGTCTACCTTGAGACCTATGGCTGCCAGATGAATGTGAATGACACAGAGATAGCCTGGTCCATCTTGCAGAAGAATGGCTACCTGAGGACCAGTGACCTCAAAGAGGTACACACATTTCCTGCTTCCTTTTGTTTCCTGGGTCTGGATAAGTCTGCATTTGTGCCAGTTCTCATATGCAGTTTCAGAACAGCGTACCAGTTGCTAAGTGTGAATTCTTTTGGGACCAAGGTATACTTCTGTTCCAGTTATTGTTTTTTTAAGATTTGTTTATGCATACAAGCTGGGGTGCAGGCCAGAGGTGCGGGGTGGTGAGAGGATTCACCAGAGACAGAGTGGGGAGCAGAACAGGTGGACCTACTGAAACACACCACTGAGGGAAGCAGCAGGCAAGGCAGGAGAGGTCTGCTGTGTCATGTGGGAAACTACCTGGCCAGGTATCAAACTCGTGCTGCAGTGTCTCTGGATAGCTTCATAGTGCTGTGCTTAACTCTTTGCGCCACCGGGGAGGCCTTGTTCATCTGGAGAATGGGGACTAATTTCTTAATGGGTACAGAGTTTTTATTGGGTAAGATTTAATTGGGGATATTCTGGAGGTTGATGGTGGTGGTGGTGAATGAGAATGTATCTGATGCTACTAAACTATGCTTTTAAAAGTGGCTAAAAAGGTAAATTTTGTGTTATGTGTATTTTACCGTCATTATCAAGATGAAAGGTTCTTGGGCAATAATTCTATGAGGCTGATTTCAAAGATCGTAATTTTCCTTTTTTTCCTTGCTTTCCACTCAGGCTGATGTGATCCTCCTTGTCACATGTTCTATCAGGTGGGAATTTGTTCTTTACCTTGGGAATGACTATATCTTATGTAATAATGCTAGCTCTAACTGTGCCAGGCTTGCTTACCTGTGGAGATGAACCAGTGGACCTGCAGTGGTGTTAGTAATGATAGAACTGACTGACCTGTTGAGCATCTACTCTGTGTCAGGTCTTGTGCATAACTAATTTAATTCTTTCAACAACCCTCTGAAGTAGGTGCTGTTATCAAACTCATTTTATAGAGAAGGAAACAGAATGTGTTGCTGAGTTGTCCAACTTTTCCTAAGGTTTTTCTTGTAACTAATGGCAAATGTTTATGATGTTGCTCTTGGGCTAGGGTGCAGTCATCGGCAGGGCAACAGAGTGCTTCTGAACAGAGATGGGTGGCACACATCAGAGGTGAACATACCCTGTTTCTTACTTTGTTTCTGTGTACAAAGCACACCAGTGTTAATGTTTCCTTAGCTGCCTATACTATCAGTTAACTAATCCATTGTTTTTGTTTTTGTTTTTGTTTTTTTCCTGAGAGTCTCTGCTGCACAATACTGAACTAGGTGCTTTGGGTGATTCAGAAATGAATCCTTTAGGGAACTTGGCTTTAAGGAGCTTAGTCTGATATGGGAACTAAGACATGATACACAAATAGCTCTAACATCTGGCAGAAGAACTCTAGGTAAAAAATCAAACAACAAAAAGGAGAAAATGCTAAGTACAGGGAAAGTGTAGTTACTGTGAGAAAGCAGTTAAAGGGAAGGTAAAGTCTCTAGCACAGGAGACCTGGAAAGGCTTTATGAAGTGGGTTGTTTTTGAGTTTGGCTTTCAGACTTGGTAGGATTTGGAGATGTGCGGGGAGGGCTTCACTTTTGGAATGGTGATTTACTGGAAGTGATTCCCTACCTACCTTCCTGTAACCTAAGGGGTTGAAGGTTATTTCAGTTTTTTCCCATTTAACCTGCTCTCTTAGATTGCTCTGTACGTATAGTTTATTTTCAGGCTCAGTTCTCAGTTGTACCTCTTTTGTTCTCTTTAGGGAGAAGGCTGAACAGACCATCTGGAATCGTTTACATCAGCTTAAAGCCCTGAAGACGAAGCGGCTCCGTTCCCGTGTACCTCTGAAGATTGGGATTCTAGGTATCTGATAATTTGCAGATTTTGTTTTGAGATTCGGGTTCCAGGTAGTCTTAAATGCTTGGGGTTCTCTTAGAGGCCGATCCGCATTGTGAATCTTACACACCCACATGTATCTTATATGTCAGAGGCAGTAGGATTAAATGAGATAAATCTCAGGAAAGGGCTTTTTGTAGTGACTGGAAATAATAGGTATCAGAAATAGGTCTGTCCGTCCTGGAGCCTAATGTGACTCATGGTGACACAGCTATGATGGATGGGAGAGAGTCTGGAGTGTAAAGGGATGGCATGGATTCAGAGCGTAAGTGCTTTTTGTCTTGGCTCCTGAAGCATGCCCAAGAAAAGTTGTACCTCTGCAGTGACCATGTAGTTGCCACTAGTCACATATTCGCTGCTTAGTAGCCATGCTTGACAATGGCTACCAGTTTGGACAGTGCACGCATGATAAAGAACATTTCTGTCATTTTAGAAACTTCAGCTGGATAACTCTGATCTAGATAGCTGGGAAGCATATTTCAAAAATATTTGCTACTCTTTTGGTCCAGAGTTTAGTTAATATTTAACTTTAAATCAGACTCAATCCGTTGTGGAATATAGTTAAGTTAAATAGTTAAATTAACTCCTCTTGATGATGGGTCAAGCCCTTTGGTGCATATCTGTTACACAGGTTAATGTACTAAGTGATACAGTAGGATCAAAGGATTAGCAGAAATGTTTTATTCCATTTAAATTCCCTGAAGCCCCTGCATATATATCTGTTAGCCATTTCAGAAATCCTCAAAATAGATTCTTCTCAGTTGTGGTAAAGTGTATGTATGCTACAGGAAATTTACCATTTTAACCTTTTTAAAATGTACAGTTCAGGTACATTAAATACATCCACACTGTTGTGCAACTATCACCACATACATTTCTAGAATTTCCTGATCTTTCCAAAATGAAACTTCACACCCATTAAACAGTTATTCCTCATTCCCTCCTCACCTTACCCTGACAACCACCATTTCTTTTTTTTTTTTTTGTAATATATATTTTTATTGTTATTTATGTCTTTTACATTTTGTATTCCCCTTGGGTAGCCCACCACCAATTCACCCGTGATCCATCTCCATGGTCCCTTGTGTTCTTTTCTATTCCATTTTGTGCACTTTTCCTTCCCTCCCTCCGCCTTCCTCCTCACCCCCCTCCCCCACTGATTGTCTCTCTCCCACCCGGTCTCCCTATAGTCCTGTTATAAGTGAAACCATTTGATATTTTTCTCTTTCTTTCTGGCTTATTTCACTAAGTATGATCCCCTCTAATTCCATCCATGTCGCTGCAAATTGCATGTGTTTATCTTCTTTTCATGCTGAATAGTACTCCATTGTGTATATGTACCACATCTTCTTGATCCAATCATCTATTTTTGGACATCTGGGTTGCTTCCATACCTTTGCTATTGTGAACAGTGCCGCAATGAACATACGGGTGCATGTATCCTTTTGGATTAGTGTTTTTGTATCCTTTGGGTAAATTCCCAAAAGTGGGATTGCTGGGTCGTATGGAAGCTCCATGTTTA
>PVIJ01015994.1:0-34319 GCA_004024925.1 Scalopus aquaticus
CCTTCCTCCCCTCCTCCCCCCCCACTGATTGTCTCTCTCCCACCCGGCCTCCCTATAGTCCTGTTATAAGTGAAACCATTCGATATTTTTCTCTTTCTTTCTGGCTTATTTCACTGAGTATGATCCCCTCTAATTCCATCCATGTCGCTGCAAATTGCATGTGTTTATCTTCTTTCCATGCTGAATAGTACTCCATTGTCCAGGCTTGTTCTTGAATTTTTCTTGTGTTGGGCATCACCTGTCCACACTGGTTAACATAATAACAACATTCCTCTTCTAGATAAAGGCAGCGGTAAGTAGGTACCTATTAGGTGCAGTCTCATGGTAGAATTTTTCAAGGGATCTATTAGCAGAGAAGGGGAAGAGAATAGGCAGAAATTAAAGGATGGTAGAAGAATTGGTGTGGCAGTCCAGTTTGGGGTATGGATTGTCCCTCACTTACTTTCTGGGCAACCACCCCTTGGGCTGTGGTCACTAATCCTCTTTCATTGTCTTTTGAAGAGAGATTTTAGGCAGCAAAACAACTGGGACTCAACATCCCTGTTTGTCAAGTAAGTTGGGGGAAGGTTTTTTGTTGTTGCAAAACAGAGGGGATCCTACTACAAAATGTTTTACACTTGTCAAAAGTTTGCAAAGTTTTACATTCAAAGCTTTACAATGAAAAAATGTGGCTCAGTTTAATGTTTGTGGTCTATTCTGTGTCTAAGTTAATCTCTAATTGCCATCTTTTTCAACTTCTTTAAGGACAATATAAGTTACTTAAAGAGGTTGGGCAAAATGAAAATTAAAAGTAGGTGCTGACATTGGAATTGAAGATGATTCAAAGCCAAGAGCTTAGTATGTTTTATCACCCAAGCAATTTTCTTCAGATATTTACATATCCCTGTGAGATCTCCTTTTGGGTACGATCTTTATGCCTATGTCACCAGAAAGTGTAAACCTGCTGGTCATATTTATGGGTTCATGATGCATGTGTGTGTCAGGAGTTACTGGGTAATTATAACATTAAGCATCCAGACAATAGATGGTTTGGGAAGCAGTGGTGTTTATTTAAAGCGAGAAGGTCAATGACAGCACGTTTTCCACTTCTAATGTGAAATCATTGTTCAAAATGTAGAGCACATCTGCAAAACTGAAGACCTAGGATCAGAACATTTTCTTCCCAAGCTTTGAATTAAATGTCGTCTGAGCAGCCTTAGCAACGATGGCCCTCCCCGAGGGCAATGTGGGCAAGCTCTCTGAAATACCTTGGGCTAGCAGCAAGGTGCCTCACGGGGCTGGGTGGAGGTTGTGACAGAGATTCCGCTCAGGTTCGGGGTCGGGGGGCAGTTGCTGAGCAGCCAACACGACGCCACATAGGAGTCAGGTACGCAGAGGGGTGGGGCTGCTGTACAGGTGTTGCAGCGGGTGGGCTGAAGGAGGCTGATCTCATGAGAGCAGGTGCTGGGCAGGCAGACTCCGCAGTGAGGACACACTTCAGAGGAGCAGAGGGTGGTGGCTGGTCCAGAGGGGACGCTGCAGCCTCCTTGGAGACAAAACTCACAGCAAGACATGGTGACAGTGGGTCAGGTAGATGGCTGTTGCAAAGGAAGGTTTTCTCACAACGTTGCCCTCTGTGGATCTTTTATAGCCACCTGTTTTGGGGATGTGGCTTCTGTGCATCTGGAGTTTTCCTGTTGTTGTTTGTTTCATCCCATACACACAAATAAAAAACCAAGTTCTTATTTACCAGCCCCAGGCAAGCTCCCCTTCAGTTTTATTTGGTTGTGTTTCTGGATTCAAACTTGCTTCCTGTTGCAGCTTTGAGAGGTTGTCTGGGTAGGTCCTCCACTCACTCAGTCACAGGTAAATCCATCAATAACTACTCAGGCTTTCCTCTCTGTTACCATCCAGTATATAGTCTGAGGGCAAAGACTCAAGAGTGATTTCCCTGCGAAGGAGGAAATGACCCTTCTCAAATTGTGCGCCCCAGCTGTGTTTGGGAAGTCAAAACCTGTGAGACTTTTTCTATTGGATTCACCCTGATCTATTTTCGTAGATTTGAGGGAATAAACGAATGTTGAAGATAGGCGAAACAACCTTGGCTGGGTTCCAGCATCTAGACAATTTCCTATACTGACCCACCACATACATCATCTGTACACACCATTAGGTAGGAACGTAGATGAGCTCTGTTTTGCAAAGGACCCTGGTTATATGACCACCAGTCAGAACAGGTTAACACATAGGTCCACTAGTCTGTCCATGGGCTGAAAAGTGAGCTTGTGCCCACTTGTGAAACAGCATGTAAAATTCATTCTTTTTAGAAAATACCATACTGCCCACAGGACTATGCCATTTTTCAAAACCACTGCCAAAGTGGATACTCACTTCGGCTCAAAAAGACAGGTAGTTTTAAAAATTCCTGCCATAATCCTCTCTGGTAGCTGAGGAGTTAGGTCTCAGTGCTATCACTACTAAGACCTGAGTTCAATCCCTGGCCAGAGAGCTAACCCACATGGCGCAGCAGACCCCTCCTGTCTCTCCCGTTGCTCCCCCCAATAGTGCATTTCAGTAGATCCGCCTGTTCTGCTCCCCACTCTGTCTCTGGTGAATCCTCTCACCTCCCAGCACCTCTGACCTACACCCCAATTCTTCCATGCAACTGCCACTTTGTCAGTGTGAACATGTCATCACTAAAGTTAATGTGTGACTGCAGTGAGGGAGGCTGATCAGCAAATCCCATTCATTATAAGTCAGGTGTTTATTGTGTCTCTCATATATTCTGAAGAGGGGTAGAGATGGAAAAATGGAAGACATGGCCCCGTCGTCTAGGAGTACATGATCTGATGGAAGAGGTTAGCAATCCCTTTACATATGATTCAACTGGCATGGATTTAAGATAGGATGGGTAGGGCCTCCCTGGTGGTGCAGCAGTTAAGCGCTGCGCTGTGGAGCTGTCGGCAGCGGTGATGCGAGTTCGACGCCTGGCCGGGGAGATTCCCACATGGCGTGGCAGACCTCTCCTGCCTTGCCTGCTGCCTCCCTCAGCAGTGTATTTCCGTTGATCTGCCTGTTCTGCTCCCCACTCTGTCTCTGGTGAACCCTCTCACCGCCCCACATCTCTGGCCTGTCCCCCAGCTTGTATGCATAAATAAATAAATCTTTAAAAAAAAAGATAGGATGGGTGATAGAAAGAGCTTCAGAACAAGGTTTGAATACGGACTACAACTTACACATTGTATGAGCTATCAATAGATCAAGTTATTTAACCCCTTTGAGCTTTAATTTTTTCAAGTACAAATTAAGAGACATAATAATCACTGTACTCTCATGCAAGAGTGAAATAATGATTAAACAAGAATTACTTATGCAAATCACTCAACATTGTGTGTTGCACAGTAGTTATTCATAAATAGCAGTTTCTCCTGGGGGTATTGTGATAATTTCCACAAGGGGAAATACAAGGAAAGAGAATTCTTCATGGGAATTAGATTCCATCATTTTGATTAGAAAAGATTAGAAGACAGGTGAATGCATTTCATGCATGGAAAACCAGGAGTTTCTCTATGACACTCTCTTGGCCCTATTCTCTGCCTCTAGTAGGGTTGGACATGGCCTCCTCTGGGCCTCCATTCACCCCATATCCACCCACCAAACTTTGCTGTATTTTAATACATGTTGGTTCTGTTTCCTAGAATATAATCTCTTTCAAAGCAGGGACCATGCCTTATTCTTCTTAATGTCACCAACACCAAGTGTACAGCCTGGGTATGGGTCAGAGTCAGAGGCCTGAATCACATTGAATCAATAGTTAAGGAAGGAAGGCTGGAAAATATGGAACTTATGGGGGGGCTCTGTGTTAAGTTTAGTCGGCAAAGCAAGAAAACAAGGAAATCCTCATACAAGGTATTTCAACAGAGAGACTCTTAAGGTAGGGTATTGGTTAAATAGGCAATGGAGGTCTGAAAAAACAAAAAAGGGAACTGAGGTAACAAACTCAGCAAGCAGCTCCTAGCCTTAAGGATGGAGCCTGGAGGAGAGGTAGGCAGCTAGACGTTTGGATGATGGAGGCTGAGCTTGCTGGGCGGGAGCTCAGGCCACTGGTGCTCTCACCTCAGTGCAGAGGAGAGACTCTGGGAGGCCTGGATTTGGACCTCTGCAGGAGCAGGGATCGTTCTTGCAAACACCTGCTGCTGGTGCTGAGGAGATATGAGGACCCTGCTCTTTGCTCAGTGGAACGAAGCTGGAGACTAGAACCTAATGCTGCTGCCCTGTGCCGCTCTACTGCTGCTCTACTGCTGGGCAAGGCCCTTCCTTCTTCCTTGGGCCTTACAGTCTCTTTCTAGCACCCTCTATGGGTGGAACTGAGTAGAAAATGAGCCAAAGAAGAAACAGTCTTCACCCAGGTCACACAAAGTATGAAAAATATGGACTTAGAGGCTGACAGCACACACAATCTACCATTCTAAGGGCTGAGCGTGCCTTAATTTATTTAATCTTTATTACAGTTTTAGTTTGTCTTTTTACAGTTTTTCTTCATTGACTTTTTATTTTTGAATAATTTTAGGTTTACAGAAAGGTTACAAAAATAGTAGAGTACCCCTGTGCCCCCTCATTCTGTTTTCCCTAATGACAGACACCACTGTACATTTGTCAAAATTAAGAAGTCAATGTTAGTACCTGTCAATTAACCTTTAGTGTCTGTTCAGACATCACCAGCTGTTCAATGTTCTGTGTCCCAGGATCCGTACAGGGCCTGCACTACTTCTCCTCACCACATCTCCTGATTCTCCTGGGTCTATGACAATTTTTCAGTCTTTCCTAATTTTTCATGACCTGGACAGTTTTGTGGTATGTTCATCAAGAGTTTTATAAGGTACATATTATTTTTAATCTTATTTAACAGTTGAGAAACCTGAGGCACAGAGGGACTTTAAACCCAAGGTCACATAACTCGTAAGCGAGAGGGTGTGATTCACAGCCAGGGAGTGTGGCGGCAGAGCCCGCGCCAGATCGCTGATGGGGCACCACGGCCCTGGCGGGCACAGGCTGCTCATTGTCCCAAGGTCAGCAGCCGGGAAGGCCTGGGGTCAAAGACCATTCCGGGTTAATGGGGGTCATGAGTGCCACCCTGAAGAGCTCAGCCTTGACTCAATGAAAGCGAGAACCTGGGGCCTCCCTGGTGGCGCAGTGGGTTAAGCACAGCGCTGTGGACCTGCTGGCGGCTGTGGTGCAAGTTCGATGCCTGGCCCGGAAGATTCCCACATGGCGCAGCAGACCCCTCCTGACTCGCCTGCTGCTCCCCTCAGCAGTGTATTTTGGTCGATCCACCTGTCCTGCTCCCCAATCTGTCTCTGGTGAACCCTCTCACCACCCCACACCTCTGGCCTGCACCCCAGCTTGTATGCAAAAATAAATAAATCTTTAAAAAACCCCACAAAACAAAAGAGCAAGAACCTGGACTCATTCTAGAGCTCTGAGCCATTCGATTTAGCTGATGTTCACAGCATGTGAAGCCTAGTCTGACAGAGGTACAGTTGGGTGGACGGAGAGCCCAGGAATTCTTGACTCTGGATTGACCAGAGACTGTGACTGGGCTGGGGAGGTGGTGATCAGCTTCTAGAATGGATAGAGGCGATGAGAGGAAAATGTATTAGATGCCAGGAACAATTTGCATTTATGATATTGTGGATAGATTTTAATAGTATAATGCTAGGCGGAAAAACCAGACAGAGAAAGACAAATACCGCGTGGTGTCTTTCATATGTGGAAGATAAAGAGAGAAAACAAACAACAAATTAAAGTGTTAGATCATCAGAACAAAATGGTGGTTGCCAGAGGAAAGGGAGAGAGGGAGTAGATAAATTAGGTGAAAGGGGTCAGTTTGAGGTGGTGGATGGAAACTAGATTTTGGTGGTATACGTGATGGAGCATACACAGATAGAGAATTATAATGCTATACATTGAAAACCTATGTCATGTTCCCAACTAATGTTATTGCAATAAAAATTAAAAAAAAATACAAATAGTTTTTCTGAGACTCATTGTACCCACTCGTTTTGTCTTAAACTATAATCACCGCAGAGAAAGCTGACTTACTATAGACACCAGTACAGTTTGGAGGATAGTAGGGAACACTGGCATGGGGCGTTCACATCCACTTTCCACTGGATAAGGAGAGCCACAAGTAAGCACATTTCTCTCTGTGTATTGCTGTGTACAGAGGGGCAGGTGCTTTGATGTAGTGGAGAGAGGGACTTTGGATTCAGGCAGTTCTTAGGTTTAATTCCAGGGGCTGCCCTGGCAGAGCCAGGATTAGAAAACACCATTTTTTAAAGAAAGATTTATTTATTTATGCATACAAACCTGGGGTGTAGGCCAGAGATGTGGGGTGGTGAGAGGATTCACCAGAGACAGAAGGGGGAGTAGAACAGGCCGCTCAACTGAAGTACACTGCTGAGGCGAGTAGCAGGCGAGACAGGAGAGGTCTGCTGCACCATGTGGGAAGCTCCCTGGCTGGGGATCGAACTCATGCTGCAGTGGCTCTGGATACTTCATAGTGCTGCGACTTAACCTGTTGCGCCACCAGGGAAGCCCGTGTTTTTTTTTTTTGTTGTTTGTTTGTTTGTTTTAATAAGCCAAGGATCTTGAATGCCTACAGTGGTAGTAAGAAGATACTTAGAGTTATTTTCAGTATTAAAGAATAAAATCTAACTGTTCTCCCTTACAAGCATGTATGAAGACCTGAAATTGCTTTGGACTGAAAGAGTGAAGTTGAACCAGCAAGCGTGGTTATCTTATATTCATCCTCAAATTCTCACTGATATACATCAATGTGTTTGTGAACAGAATGAAAGAATGAATAAACTATTATTTAAAAAATCCATTTGGGAAAAATACATTTTTCCAGAAGAAGGGGATGCCTTTGGTGAGAAAACTGGGAGCCACGTGTGCCAGCAAAGGTCTCCCACGTCTGCTTCTGGAGCCACTTTGGGCCACTTTATCTTCACAGAGATCCTGAGATGGATGCAGGGCAGATGGCATTATTTCTATTCTGATAACCAGGAAAGCAGGACTGAGAGGAAAGGCCTCAGGTCCCAGGGCAACATGAAAACATACGCAACCAGACACCCCCTGGATGCTTTGTACAGATACTTGGATTTTTCCAAGATCAATAGGGAGGTGGATTAATGAGCATCATGAGAGTTTTGTTCTAAGAGCAGCTGTGTGTTTTGCTTCCAGAATATGTGACTGTTTCTGGTGTCTAGGGTATGCTACACAGTAATCTGATATTATTAGTTTTTTCAATGACATGCCACAGTTATGATTCATGTAAGTCAAACCTCACTTGAAGGAGCATGGAATGTTTAATAAATGCTAATATTCATTTAAAATGGACTTTTCTGGGCTTCCCTGGTGGTCTAGGGGTTAAATCTCAGTGCTATCACCGCTAAGGCCTGAGTTTATTTTTTTTTATTTTATTTTTATATAATATATATTTATATTGTTATTTATGTCTTTTACATTTTGCATTCCCCTTGGGTAGCCCACCACCAATTCACCCGTGATCCATCTCCATGGTCCCTTGTGTTCTTTTCTATTCCATTTTGTGCCCTTTCCCTTCCCTCCCTCCGGCTCCTTCCTCCTCCCCCTTCCCCCCCACTGATTGTCTCTCTCCCACCCGGCCTCCCTATAGTCCTGTTATAAGTGAAACCATTCGATATTTTTCTCTTTCTTTCTGGCTTATTTCACTGAGCATGATCCCCTCTAATTCCATCCATGTCGCTGCAAATTGCATGTGTTTATCTTCTTTCCATGCTGAATAGTATTCCATTGTGTATATGTACCACATATTCTTGAGCCAATCATCTATTTTTGGACATCTGGGTTGCTTCCATACCTTTGCTGTTGTGAACAGTGCTGCAATGAACATACGGGTGCATGTATCCTTTTGGATTAGTGTTTTTGTATCCTTTGGGTAAATTCCCAAAAGTGGGATTGCTGGGTCGTATGGAAGCTCCATGTTTAGCAGTCTGAGGAATCGCCATACAGCCTTCCTAAGGCCTGAGTTTAATCCCTGGCCAAGGAGCTAACCCATATGGCGCAGCAGACGTCTTCTGTCTCACCTGCTGCTCCCCTCAGCAGTGTATTTCAGTGGATCTGCCTGTTCTGCTCCCAACACTGTCTCTGGTGAATCCTCTCACCCTCTGCATTCCTGGCCTACACCCCAGTTCTTCTACACAAAAATAAACAAATAAAATTGACTTTCCTGGAAGGTGGTGATTATCAGGAAATCAATCATATATATATAGTTATATATAATTATAAATTAAAAATAAAAGTACATACATGCATATATACATATATAAGTTGTATATATAAGTATGCATATATGTATATATATGTGTGTGTATACACAATACAGACACATAGACACATATACTTTCCCAAATTGCATTTCATTGTGCTCTTGGAATTTCATTGATGATTTTGACAAAGGGAGTCAGAATGATTTATACACCCCAGCCAAATGCTTAATGTGTTTTGTTAATAAACAAAGAAAGAGAAATCAATTCTAGGGGATTAGACATACAAATAAGTAAGAAATTTTTAAAAACCCGTTATATTAATCTCTGGACTCTAGCTTAGTGCTCAGCACTATGCTAGAATCTTCAAAAAATATCAATTGCATAAAAAACCCTACAAAATGGCCTACTGCATTTTTCACTTTTTTTTTTTTAAAGAATTTTTATTTATTTATGTATACAAGCTGGGGTACAGGCCAGAGGTGTGGGGCAGCGAGAGGGTTCACCAGAGACAGAGCGGGGAGCAAAACATGCAGATCAGAGATACACTGCTGAGGAGAGCAATGGGCGAGGCAGGAGAGGTCTGCCGCACCATGTGGGATTCTCACCGGCTGGGCATCGAACCCGCATCGCCGGTGGCCAACAGCTCCAGAGCGCAGCGCCCAACCGCTGCGCCACTGGGGAGGCCCCATTTTTCACTTTTTACCCTATTACCCAGAGCCAGTATCTAATTTCTCTACTCCCTCCAGGAGCCCTCTCTTCTGCTGGGGTGCCTCTTGGGCAGTGTGACGACCTGTCGTTCAGGTTTAGGTAGGCACCAACTTCCCCTAAGAGGAAACCCGGGAATAAGGAACCACAGGCTGTATTTGCTAAGCCAGAATGAAGTTTATTAACGGATAGTCAGAATGGCTATTTATCAAAGAGCAGTGAAATAGCCTGAGAGACAGACAGGGGCCGACACCTCCATCCACGGTGGGAAGAACGGAAAGGCTGGCCGGGGTCTTGGCAACATGGCCCTGGGGACTGGGGTTGATTCAGCAGGCAGAAGGCAGCAGCGCACAGAGGCTGGCGGGCACCCACTCAGCTTCTGTGAAGATGGGGCACTTAGCAGCAGGAGCAGGGGTCGCACCTGGGCTGAACGTTGGTGGTCAGGTTGATGCCAGTCATTCCGGGGGTGGGGTGGTTAGAGTTGAGCAGCCAGTAGCTGGCCACATAGGTGTCGGGCTCAGAGGGGGGTGGGAGGCTCATGTCACAGCCGGTGGGCTGCAGGAGGCTGATGTCGTGAGGGCAGGTGCTGGGCAGGCAGACCCCACAGCGGCAGCACTTGTCAGAGGAGCAGATGGTGGTGGCGGGGCCGGTGGGCACACTGCAGCAGCAGCGGGGAACACAACAGCAAGACATGGCAGTAGGAGTTGGGTGTTTGTTGGGTTGAGGAGAGAAGGTTCTCAGTGCGTCTGTGCTTTTCTCCTCTGCTCTGGCTCTTATATACCCACCTCCCAGGGCGTCAGCCTATGACCGAGTATTTCCCCCATGTTTCAGTTTATAACTATCTCCATAAAAACCATCTAATTACTTAAGTGTTCATTACCTAAGACACACTCCTTACCTCATAAAAAGGTTCAGGTTTCTTTGTTGTCAAATTGGGACTCCTCATGTTGGCTGTTTGTCACTGCTCAGGAGATTCCTTTCAGTCTTCAAAGGCACCGAGTGATTATCTTCCGATCATTACGCATCCTTCACGAGGGCCTGGTATTCTCCGTGTCTGCAGACGTCCTCGTGTTTGTTTTACTTTTCAGATGAGGAGCCAAGTAAGCTTGTTGATGACTGCTCTGCAGGAACCCAGGCATCTATGTGATAATTCAGACTTTCTGGTTGCAAGAGTGATACAGTTTTTAGTTTGACTCTTTGTGGTTCCAAGAAAGTGAATTAAGATGAATGGATCGAATCTCAGAGTGAGATTTTGGTTTTGTATAGAGAGGCACTTTCTTTTTTTTTAAATTTTTTTTTTATTTATGTCTTTTACATTAATGTATATTCCCCGTAGGTTTCCCACCACCACCAATGCACCCGTATACCGTCACCACAGTCCCCTGTGCTCCCCTATCCCCTGTTATGAGCCCCAGTCCTCCCCCCAATCTCTCTGATTGTCACTCTTGTATTTGGTTCGCCTATATTCCTGTTAGAAGTGAGACAATTCGATATTTGTCTTTTTCCTTTTGGCTTATTTCGCTCAGCATGATCCCTTCTAGTTCCATCCATGTTGCTGCGAAATGTGGTACATATACATAATGGAATACTATTCAGCATTCAAAAAAGAGGCACTTTCTTACAGAACCGTAATAAATCACTTTTTCTCTACTCCCTTCATTCTGGCTTTGGATCATAACTTTGTAGGGCCTGGAGGTGGGGATTAAGGCCTGCCTGGACAAGAGCAACAGGTACCCTTAAAACTGTCCAACCACATCATGAATTAAGACTACTTAAGACTCTCTGTATTGGGTCATTTAGAGACTGAAGGGTAAAGTAAGTTCCCCAAATGAATTCCAGGAACACTTATTTCAGGGAATATTAAAGCGTTCTCTGGTATGTAAGTCTGGGAAATACTGAGTTCTTCATTGATTTGTTTCTCAGAAACTTTAATAAACTAAAAGTGCTCTGTGGCTTTACAATGAAGAGGTAGAGTGGGTATTGTCCTCCAAACTTACTTGACTGTGGAGTCATTTTTTTTAAAGATTTATTTTATTTTTGTACACAAGCTGGGGTGCAGGCCAGAGGTGTGAGGCGGTGAGAGGTTTCCCCAGAGATAGAGTGGGAAACAGAACAGGCAGATCGACTGAAATACACTGCTGAGGGGAGCAGCGGGTGAGACAGGAGGGGTCTGCTGCACCATGTGGGATTCTCATTGGTCGGGTATCGAACTCGCGCCGCAGCCACGGATAGCTCCACAGCACTGCGCTAACCTGTTGCACCACCAGGGACTGGAAACATTTTTGTTAGTTTTCATTGGTCAGTATTCTTTGGAGTACACTCGGAGAGGTTCCCACATTGCATCTAAACCCTAATCATAAACTTAATTAAATATTTAAAGGCACAAAATGTATTTTCTGTGCTGCTTCGGAATATGTATGAAAATATTAAAGTAGTCAACTTTAGAAATAAATTATTTTAAAGCCTATTTGCTGACTCATCTTTACATTTAATGACTCAGGCTCTAAAAATAAGCAGAAAATTGCACAAATAGAGGAGTCAGAAGCCAAAAGAGATGCCCAACAATAAGATAATGGATCCAAAAGCTGCTTAAGGTTAAAACTGCTTTTGCTATAGCCATCTTACTAGAATGATTTTTGTAGTCTTGGATCCCTCTGCTAGAATTTGCTTGTTAACCACTTTGCTTCAACAGATGCCAACAATTCAGCCCAACACTTTTTGGTTGAGCAACTGCTAGTCAGGCACTAAGCAAAGGGGGAGAAAATTGGTTCCTGTCCTTGAAGAGGTCACAGGAAGAAGAGACTCAGAGAAGTAAACTGAGAGATGACAATCCAGGGTTATCCACTCAGGGTTTCGAGATAGGATATGAGAGTTGAGACTCAGGAGCCACAGACTTCCCCTGAAAGATTAGGGGAGCATTTCATGAAAAATGTGGGTCTTGAACAATGGACAGGAGCTTAGAACATAGAAGGAACTAGGGAGGGAAGCAAGTGAAGCTCAAAACAAAATGGCATAGTGTGTCCATGGGATGGAAGGAAATAGCGATTGGTTAAAGAAGCACAAATTCTGGATCTCCTGTAGGGAGGCTTGGGAGGAGAGTAACCAATGACGAGGTTGGAAAGGTGGGTTACTGCCACAGTAGGAAAAATGTATATGGTGCTTACGATCCACTAAAGTTTCTTTTGAAGTTCATCTCGTTGGCAATGGACAATAATGAAATGGTTTTCAATAGATAGGCAACAGGGTTGAATTTGTGTTTTAGAAAGATGACTACAGTTTTTGAGTAAAGGCTCATCACCATCATCCACATTTACTAGGTGTTAGGCCCGTCCTGAGTGACTTATGTGTATTGCACAATTATCACAGTACACTGATGATGTCTGCGTATGTCACTCTCCCAGTCACTTACCGATGAGGAACCTGAGGTGTAGAGAGGCTGAGGAAGTGAGTATGGGGTGGAGCTGGCATGTGAGGCCAAGCAGTCTGGCTCCAGAGACTGTGCCCTTAACCACTCACGGTCTAGCCCCCTTCACCATGCAGGTGTTGTTCTGATTAGAGTGAAGTTGACCTTCTAGATTAGTTATGTGTAAGGTTGGTGGGAAGGAAGGGGCCACGTTACTGAAGTCCCATGAAGGGAGTTGATTGTAGAGCTTTTTTTCTTAACCAAAATATGTTGTAGAAAGAAGAGAATTTGAAGGCAGGAAGGATGGTTGAGAAGCTTGTTGGGTGTTCTACTAGAGTAATGAGAACCTGATCTCTCTCTTGGACAGTGTCATATTCAGCAGGAATAGAGAAGGGGGGACGTGGGATTTCTCATCACATCGTTCAGTTTTGGGGGGACCCCTATCTGTATGGCATAGTAATTCCCACAGTATTCCTGTTTTAAGATAACTAGACCATGGTTCTCGTCCTCGTACCTTCTCTTCCACTCGTAGCTAGCATTTATTGAACATACCTCATGTGCCAACCATAGTGCTAAGTGTTTAAGTGCATATCCTTCCTAATTTCTTACAATTATACAATTCTACTACAGACCCATTCCCTGGAAGGTAATACAGAGAGCAAAGATATTAAATAATGATTCTAAAGTCACTAAGCTTGTGAATGCTGACTCACAAGCAATACCTTACACTTACTAATGAAACGTCAGCATTTTAATGGAAATAAATTCTAGAAAATTATACATTATGTTCAGTCATCTTTTTCATTTATTAATTTGTCCAGCAAAATGCTCAGTGCTATGCTAGGTATAGGCATATTGCGATAACAGTTCAGATAAGGTTCTTGTTGTCAAAGGTGTCCATCCTACTGGTGGAGACAGACAATAAAAAAGTAAACAGAGGGGCAGATGAGGGCTTCAGACAGCACCAGGTGCCAGAGCAAAAATAAAACAGGGAGCGACTGGGAGGTGGTGTCAGGAGCAGGCCTGCTCTGGGTGGGGGGGTCAGGAATAGTCTTTGCTGGGGTGGGGTGTGTGAAAGAGTATGACAGATGAGGTCAAGGGGGTAGAGAGATGCCGGGATATAAGATTTTGAGGGGTGTTCTACAGAGTTTAGATGTTATTCCAAGGGCACTGAGAATCCACTGGATGTTTTACAACAAGGAGTGATGTGAGCTGTGTTCTATAGAAAATGAAAGACAGTGAGGTTCCAGAGGAAACAGGAGAAAAGTGGGTGGCCCAGGTGAGGGGGGAGCCGGGATCGTGGCTGAGGACCTGGCACAGATGTGCTAGACTTGGTAGCTGTGCTGATCAAGAGAGGCCCCGGATTTCAGATTTACTCATAGTCCAGAGGATCTGAGTGCAAAGGGTGCCATCCGGGGTGTGAGGGTAGGGAGAGGAAGATGGGCTCAGTGTGGGCCCGCAGACAGTGGGCTGCCAGGAGCTGGGACAAGGAGCAGGAGGTGAAGATGTGGGAGGCTCCAACAAAGGTGAAAAATGTGCTTACTGCTGGGCTCCTGGACAGAGATAAAAGATGGTTTTATGTGTGTTAGTCACAGAGCACTGTGAGCTGGAGGTGCCTTCCCTGGGTCATCTCCCGGCGACTCTGCAGATGTCAGGGTGTCTGTCTGTCCGTCAGGAATCCCTCCCATGAGGACACTGCACGAGTCAGCAGGGATGGCAGTGCTGGGAGGCTGAGGACTCAGTTCTCCGTGACGACTCAGTTTTCTTTAAGCCCGATGGAGGCTTCATCCTTCACAAAAGCGGGATATAAAAACCTGTGCATGATGTCATCCTAATAAAAATGCCTGTAAGTACAAATATTTGGCTTTTATTTTTATTTCCTGGATTGCATGATCTTTTGCATTTCTGGTTAGTTCTTTTATAATAGAGATTGGAAGAAAGAATGTCTGGCATCAGGGCCACTGTTGATATCCATCTTCCCACTGCAGAATGTCCACTTTGCTCTGTGCTGACCATGCATTCAAGGAGTTCTCATTTAGGTTAATGGGAGACTTTGAGGACTCTTTCCACTTGCATCAGAAGAACCTTCCAGTGTGTGGTTCTAGTGAAGACTTATGTATTTCTTGCCCACTCATTAGCCTGCCCTGAAGATTACTCTTTAATTGGATTTCTTTCTTATGGAAGTTTTTTTTGTCCCTTGAGGACAAGTGATTCTGGCTATGGTGTAGGTCTATGTGACCTAAAGGGGCTGATTCTTCTGTCCTGTCTCATGTGGACACAGATGATCTCATCGAATATGCCAGAGTGGATCTCACAGTGCTCAGTCCCACATTAGAGGGAACATTTATAAGTTGTTTCTTTGCTCGGCCTCTGCTGGTTGGAAGTGTTGCCTATTTTTCTTGAGGATCCTAACATTTCAGTTTAATTCCCATATATGATCATAGGCTGTAGAACAAGCAGATAGCAACAGAGAATGATACACAGTTTAGTCAGGTATAAATTAAGTGGTAACTAAAATGAACCTGCCTTGGAAGTGTTCAAAATGGAATGCTTAATATATGTCAGGTGCTGGGGAAATTAAATGTTTAGTTGTTTATTTTGTGAAATCTAAAAGGAAATAGTTAATCTTATTATTATTCTATAGTAGTCTTTGGGGGTTTTTTATGCTTGGACTTTTTGCTAGCAGTATATGTATCTTATGATTTTATTTTAAATCAGAGATTTTTTATCTGTTGGGCACAGCCCTCACCATAACTCCATAGCCCTCAGAGGCCCCACTGCCACAGGGAAGGTCCATATCCCAGGGTCTTTGCTCGGCCCCTGGGGGGCTAATAAGAAGTAGTGCCTGTTTCTCCAGTGTCCTCTGCCAGCTTGCCTTTTTGAGGAGGCAGTCATCACAAATATAAATAACAAATCTGTGATTTGTTAATAATCTGAGAAAGGTTTACTACTCAGAGAGGACTGATGCAAATCTCTAAAAGCTTGAGTACTGAATTCTATTATGTTTCTCATTCATATCTGTGATTTACATTTAAATTCAGTTTGAAATTTTAGCTAAAGAATAAGACATTTTGGTGTAGCTTGCCACATAGCAGGTCAGTGTTCCTCAGTAGAAATTTGGTTATTTGGTCAGTTGGGTAGAGTACGTGAAGAGAAGAACAGAAAGGAAGGAGCATGACATGAGGGAAAAATTCCCACAAATATTAAGAATATTTTGATTTTTTTTTAAAGTGAAACAAGTTGACATATAATTTACCTTATTTCAGGTGTTCAACATACTTATTTGATACTTGCATATACTGTGAAATGATCACCACACTAAGCCTAGTTATTGTTCAGGTCTAAGAGTACAGATAAGGAGGATAAAGGACCAACCACCAAAATGGAGCAAAATCTGACCCTGGACAGTCCTCTTCCTAGTTTCTCAGCTGTTTTTCCCTACACTTGAGTATATGGCTAGTGTTATCCACCCAATAGTCTGCAGGGTTTGTAACTCCTAAAGTCATACAGCTGAATAGAGAAGAGGTAGAGAAAAAAATAATTATTGAGCACTTACTGTGTGCCAGGAATATCATTATGGATAAACTTACTCAGTACTCGGGAGACACTGTAAGCTATTAGAACCCTAATTTGATAGACAAGATAAAACCCGACCTTCTGAGAAGTTTCAGGGTTTGTCTGAAATCATAGTAGTAGACTGGACTTTCAACTCAGGTCTTCTGATTCCTTTCTCACCCAATCCTCTGTTCCTTTCTGTATCTAAAAACATTTTTAGAGCAGTCAAAGAGTAAAAACTATACTCAAAAGCAACACAACAAGTTGTTTGGGGTAGTATGTAATCACGTACAGCAAATGCTTGGAGTTATGTCCAGTCTTAGCTCCTGGTTCACACTAATTTCTGTCTCCAACTTTGTGTGGGTCTCTCTAGTCTGTCTTTTACGATCATTAAAATGATGAGTGTTGGGGAGAAGTTTCTAGCTTTTGGAGTCTATTATCATGTCTCTCCTCGAGCACCTGGTAGAGAACCATGAATCTCTCCTGCTTGGACTCTTCATGGCTGTTATCTAAGCCTCCGTCATTTTGACTCTCAAATGTTCTCATGTTTTCTCACCTTAGTTGCTCTGAAAATCCCGAGTTCCTTCACTTTTTCCTTTTGGGCAAAGATTTAGTTTGTCTCATCCACCTAAAATAAATATGCATAGTTTTTTTTTAAAGATTTATTTATTTATACATACAAGCTGGGGTAAGCCAGAGTCATGGGGTGGTGAGAGGGTTCACCAGAGACAGAGTGGGGAGCAGAACAGGCAGATCAGAAATGCACTGCTGAGGGGAGCAGCAGGCGAGGCAGGAGAGGTCTGCCGCACCATGTGGGATTCTCCCTGGCCGGGCGTCGAACTCGCATCGCTGCTGCCGACAGCTCCACAGTGCAGCGCTCAACCGCTGCGCCACCAGGGAGGTCCTAAATATGCATAGTTTTATTTTAGGTAAAATGAATCTAATTTTAAATTTAAAACAAGATAAATTATTTTAAATAAAATTTATTAAACTTGTTAAAATTTGAGAAGTCAAAAGTCTTAGAATTTCATATTTCAAATATTAGTCTGTAAAAGTCAGAAATTTGGATTTCAGGATTATGTAGTATATAACAATCCTGTTTCTCTGGATGTGTTTCTTGGAGAAAAAAGGAATATGCTTAGAAATGACAGTCTCAATACTTGATGCTTTGGATTAGTCTCTTCCAAAACAATCTTAGTCTCACAAAAACAATTTTACTTAACTCTCAAATCCCCAGTCTTAACCAACGCTTTCATGTACCAGTTGATGTGATGATTCAACATTTTCTCCCTTGAACTCAAAATCCCTTTGAATCCTTGGACTTTTAAAACTAATTTTGCCTATTGGCATTTAATAGAGTAAGCATGTTGGAAAATGGCCTTCTAAGTCAGAACTACTGGCTCTGTCAGTGATTAACAAAGGGCTGTCTGCACTCAGGTCTCACTGGCAACACCCACTGTACATGGGAGGTTGTTACAGGAATGTTGATTTAACTACAGAGCTCAGTGGTGCCATATAACCTCCTAGTTCCTCAACCAGGTTCCAGCAGGCATAAAATGTAATTCTCTGAATGCCACCTCCAAAGTGACTAACTTTTTCTATAATCACCTGCTATGATTAATCAAGTTGAATAAGTAAAAAGTCTGAGCAAATGGCTTACTAAATAATCTGAAACTTAAAGGCAGTAAGATTATAATAGCTAGGGGTCCAGTCAGGTGATCATACTGACATCCATGATTTGAACCAAATGAATTTTAGATGTAGAATTTTTAACAATATATAAATATATGACTGAAAGGGTAAAAAGGAGAGCCTGATGTCACAAAAGGCAAGAGTTATCATTTTTTTAAATAGCTGAGTAGTGTTCCATTGTGTCTATCTTCCTAATCCACTTATCTATCTTTAGGCACTTAGGTTGTTTCTATAGCTTGACTATTGTAAATAGTGCTGCAATGAACATAGGAGAGCATATAGCCCTTCAAATTAACTGGAAGGTCTTATGACAAGTGAAATAAGTCAGAAAGAGAAAGACAAATATTGGATGGGGCCACTTATATGTGGAATATAGAGAAGCAAAACAAAAGGTCAGATAAAACCATGCCCATAGCAAACCCTAGAAATCAGACTGTACAATTGAGGCTACCATAGAGGACCAGGGAGGGAGAAGAGCACAGTGGGGAGGGAGCACTACATGGAGGGACTCTGTGCCTTGGTGGTATGATGTGGTTAATACACACCTGAGGAGTGTGGTCCTTAAACCTCTAAGTCACATACAGCATTGTAAACCAGTGTTATCTTAATCAAACAAGCCTGAAAAGTCATAAAAGCAAGGCAACTTCAAGAAAGCCCTAAGACTGATTGCTTCTTTAAAGAGAAGAGGGACAGAATGAGAATGGAGCTCTTTAGAGAGAGGGTTGACTTTCTGGAGACCTGGCTGGCTGGTGCTGAGAGGAGCACAGGGAAGCTGGCTCTGTGAGGGTTGAGAAAACTGCCAAGTGAATTTCAGTGCTGCTGCAGACAGGATCTGTGGCTGCTGGAGTTCACAAGTGTTACTGAGGTGTTATTCCTGGAAACCACTAGTCCCAAAGGACTAGTGTTATTCCTGGAAACCACTAATACACCAAGTCCCAAAGAAGCAGAAGGTAGGAAAAATGGAAGAACCAAGACCTTCTTTCTCCTCCAGCTTTGAAGGTTTCCTCTGTCGCCCCCTAGTGGCAGAGCCTGGCAGAGCTGCAAGGTGGCTTGCAGGGCTTGTCACCGCAGTGTCACACACCTGAGCGCAGCGTGGAGAGTGAAGCTGTGAGACTAAACGCTGAGCAACTGGCACAAAGAGGCACTCACTCTGAAGCCCAAGGCTTCCAACACAGCTGTCTTGAAATCAGCTGAGCCTGGGCCTCCCTGGTGGCCCAACGGGTTGAGCGCAGAACTGTGGAGCCGTGGGCAGCTGCAGTGTGGGTTGGAGACTCCCACGTGGCGCAGCAGACCTCTCCTGCCTCGCCCGCTGCTCCCCTCAGCAGTGTATTACTGATCTGCCTGTTCTGCTCCCCACTCTGTCTCTGGTGAGCCCTCTCGCCGCCCCACACCTCTGGTCTGTACCCCAGCTTGTATGCAAAAAGTAAATAAATCTTAAAAAAAAAAGAAATCAGCTGAGCCTCCCCCATACTCTTTACTTCCAGTTCCTTACTTTCATTGTTTCTTCATGAATTTTGGAGTCAGAGTTGGGTTCACATTTCAATTTTTATTTATAAGCAAGCAGCTTTCTTCATCACTGGGACTTCAGAGCCTTCTCTTGCTCTTGTCATCCCCCCTCGCTTTTCCCCTCCTCCCGCCAAACTAGCAGTGTTTTAGGTTATCAGTAAATGGATGAAAGTAGCACAGTCAAATATCACAACTGTTGACTTCAAAATTCAGTGTCCACCAAGAGTTGTGCTTGCCTGGCTGAAGATAGTTCTAGGTGCAACAATTTTTCCTGGAAAATTGGAAAATAGATCTCCACATGCTCTAGATAATTTGGCTCCATGAAACCTCACTGAAGTGGCCCTTCATTTTTGTGAGGATAATACTCCATCCTGGAGTTAACATGTATTGTACAAAGACATCTAGAGTATTTGCTACTTCTTGCTCATCATAAACAATCAGCATGATGTCATCAGTGACGTCATGTGGAATGTCAAGGTGATGACGCTCTCTTACATACTATGACAGAGGACAGGAGAGTGACATAGCCCTGCAGCCATCCTTGGAAACTCACTGTTAGTCATGCCAGGTAAAAGCAAACTGCTTCTGGCAATGGCCACATACCAGTTGCTGGGAGCTATGTTGTTTGCTCCAGGAAGGTACTCCATCCAACGTCAATTGGGACCATTACCTTAATTAGTTGAAAACAATAAAAAAAATAATTATTCTGTTTTTCTCCAAGACTTGTCTGCTTTTTTTCATAGGACAAACATTGAGGTAAGTGGGGAGATGGTAAGTATCACCCTCTGGCTTTATTCAAGTCATTTCTGGCCCCCAAGCTTGTTTCATATTTTTGATTTGCTACCCTTGTAGTGAGAGGAACTTTGAGGAGATTCTGTTTGGCCTTTCCTACCTTATGAACTTCGTTCCTAGGTCAGAGTCCCAATGTGGGGATTCTGAGATTTATAAAGCATGATAATTCCAGTTATATTGGAGTCACATTCACAAACTGGGGATTTGCTCTGTGGGCCTACTGGGGCCATTGAGATTTAAGTGTGAGCTAAGACTCCAACTAAAATCCTCCATTAGCCACCACTTTTGTTGGTAGACCAGACTGACGCTTTGGGTCTCTGGGCATTTGTGTCAACTCAGTGACTAATAATCCCGTGGTGGGTGGCATCTTAGCCCCCATGATCTCTGAGCTCAATCATGTCCACGAATATTTTATCTTACATGACAGATAATTAAGGTCCCTGACCAGTTGACTTTAAAATATGGGAATATTCTGGATTATCTAGGTGGGGCCAATATAATCACAGGTGATCTTAGTAGCAGAACATTTTCCACAGCAGAGAGCACAGGAGGAAGTTAGAACATTCAAACTGTAAGAAGGACTTGACCTTGCCTTGCCGACTTGAAGGTGGAGAGTGCTTCCTGAAAAACACGCAATGGAAAGGAAACCACGGGCTTGGAGGAGGAGCCCAGCCTCAGCTGAAGACCAGCTGGTGCCCTGGTTTTACGCCACTGAGATCTTGAGGTGTCCCATCAGACTCTGCGGTGCTTCTGAGCTACCAAAACTGTACAAAATAAACTGTTATAAAACACTAAGTTTGTGGTGATTTATTATAGCATCATTGAAAAAAAATACAATTCCCAGATGGTGTGGCTGAAGAGATCAAATATTTTAGTGGGCTCCCCCTTTATCTCATCCCCGAGCTATCATGGCAAATTAACCCCCGACACAGATCTCTGTGGGTCAGAGCATTCCAACTACCTCTCTATAGCTGATGTGCTTTGCAGTAAACACTCTCATTTTTATTTTGGTAGTGAAATATTGTATTTGGCTTTCACTGCTCTGGGATCCCATGTCTCCATGGAAACTAGAGTGCTGGTCTTCGTGGGGTATCAACTTATGTCTTTTTTCTGTCTTTTTTCCTCTGTGTCATTCTTGTTTCTTTCTTTTCATTATTTCCTCCATCCTTTATTGCCTTAATGCCTCTGCCTCCATTTTCTCCTTTCTTTTTGTTACCCTCCTTCTCATACTATGGTCAATAAAAATTCTCTGTACTTTGTAATTGATGTCTTTTTGCCATCACTGAACTGACTATGCATCCCCTGTCCTCTTGGGAACCATATTCAGGAAGCTGCCATTTTGAGTTCACTGCATCTATCCCGTAGCTTAGCCATTAGGAGTGGCTTCAGCTTCCAGTGTTGGGACAGCCAGCAATGATGGGCTTAATCGAACAGCTTATTCTCCTCAGAGGCAGGCAGCTCCTTGAGTTGATTCAGAGGCTCAGTCATGTCAGGATCAGTGCCTCTTCATTTCTTGGGATTTTGTAGCTCCAGTATTTAAAGTATAAAGAAGAATCCGAGTGAAGACATGTCATTTTTATCAAGAAAGGAAAACTTTCTCAGAAGCCCACAGCTGGTTTCTGTTTAGATTTTGTAGCTCTATCCCAAGCTCTATTTCTAAAGCTTAATTTTTTAAAAATTCAAAACCTTGTAATTTATTGTGGGACTATGGGTGTCTATAGAAATGGTAGCTAGGACACTTTGATAACTTTAAAAAAATGATTTATTTATTTTTGCATACAAGAGATGGGGTGTAAGCCAGAGGTATGGGGTGGTGAGAGGATTCACCAGACACAGAGTGGGGAGCAGAACAGGCAGAGCTACTGAAATACACTGCTGAGGGGAGCAGTGGGCAAGGCAGGAGAGGTCTGCTGTGCCATGTGGGTCAGCTTCCTGCCCAGGGATCGAACTCGTGCTGCAGTGGTTGCTGATAGCTTTATATTGCTGAGACTTAACCCCTTGCACCACCAGGGAGGCCCCACTTTGGAAGCTTTTTATTGTTTCTATAGTTTTACCTTTTTTTAGAATGTCCTGTAGTTGGAATCACCTACGTAGCCTGCACAGATCAGTGTCGATAAGCAATATATATTAAGATTCCTGCGTGTCTTTTTGTGGCTTGATAAATCATTTGTTTTTATCACAGAGTAGTGTTTACTTGTATAGATGTAATACAATGTTAGTTTATCCATTTCCCTATTGAAGGACATCTTGGTTGCTTCCAATTTTTAGCAATTACAGGTAAAGCTGCTATAAACATTCATGTGCAAGTTTTGCATGGACATAAGTTTTCAGTTTATTTGGGTGAATACTTAAGAGTGTAACTGTTAGATTGCAGGGCAAGCGTATGTTTAACTTGGTAGGAAATGTCCAAAAAGTCTTTCAAGGTGGTGGTATCATTCTGCTCACCCACCAGCAATGACTGACAGTTCGTATTCTCCCTCCAGCATTTCTCCAGCATGCAATTTACCTTGTCCCATTGCAGTAGCTATTTTCACGTGTGTGTTTTGGATGTTTTGGATGTTAGCCATTGTAATAGGTGTGTAGGTTGGGATATTTTTTAACCCATTCTTTTCCTTCAATTTAGAATAACCTTCAAGCTCTGCTTCAAACATTCCCTTCCTGTGAAACCTCCCCTAGTCCTGCCAGTTGCTCTGAAAGTGATCTCTTCCTTTTTGAAATTCTGATTCTTCAATCTTTGCAGGCTATATAACTGCTGTTATCCACAGCAGTGGCCCTCCCTGCCATTCTACAACTTTCTCAGGAAAGTCCCTGAGGTCCTACTTTGTGGGGTTGCCCTTCTGTGTGTGGCTCCTGGGCTGTCTCCATCTTCCCTTGCATCAACCTGGACAGGAAACCCAGCCCCTTCACTGATTTTCACAGGACAGCTGACCCACACCTTGGACCATGCGAGTTTGCTGGCTTAACAGGGAGCACTTATAGAACAATAGTCTTGACCTTCTCACTAGATCTCGCTTCTCTTCTTTATTCTTCAGACTCCCTTTGAGGAGTAAGAAATACTCCTCTCCTTGTCTCATGTGTAGTTCTTCACATCCTTCTCTTAGGGCTTTGGGGTTGTGAGCTTGTATGTCTATGGGGACACATCCATAAGTTGGAATGTCAAGACATATTGATCATAAACACATCTATCTCCCTGACAGGAATTCTACCAATTGCTAAGAGAATACAATTTATCTTGTTATAGCATGTGTAGCTATTCTCATACATATACATTTTATTTCTGTCTGGGCCACGAAGTCCTCAAAGATAAGAAATAATTTTTCATTTTTCTTATCTTCATTAGTCCCTATTTTAGAAGTGGCCGTCTATTAATGTTCAGTGGATGCATGAATGAATTCAAGATATAGGATTTCAGTACCTTTTATGTATTCCAGAAACAAATGTATTTCTTTCCAGTAGGCATTCTTTAAAAAAAACAAACAAACATTGGGGTATCCCCATCAAATAATACCACCATAGCTTACCCACCACCAACTCACCCATACTCCACTACCCCAGACTGTTTTGCCTCCCTCCCTTCCTGTACTTTCCCCCCTCCCTCCCTTCTTGGTGTCTCAGTTCTGTGTTACTTTTTCAGCTTGTCTTTAATCTGATTTTTAATTTACTTCATAGTCCACATATTAGTGACACCATCCAGTGTTTATCTTTCTCCTTCTGACTTATTTCACCTAGCATTATCCTTTCAAACTCCATCTATGTTGCTGCAAATGGTGAAAGCTTATCTTTTTTGATGGCTGAGTAGTATTTCATTGTGTATTTATACCAAGTATTCTTGATAAACTCATCTGTTCTGGGCCCTTAGGTTGCTTCCATAGTTTAGCAGTAGTAACCAGTGCTGCAATAAACATTGAGTGCAAGTTTCCTTTTGAATTAATGTTTTCGAATTTTTTGGATAGATGCCTAGGAGTGGAATTACTGGGTCAAATGGCAGATCCATGTTTAAAATTTTGAGAAGCCTCCTTACTGCTTTCCATAGGGGCTGGGAGAGTCTGCATTCCCACCAGCATTTTCTCCACACCCTCACCAGCACTGGTTGTTTCCGGTCCTTTCGATATGAGCCATTCTCACAAGTGTGAGATGGTATTTCACTGTGGTCTTGATTTGCATTGCTCTAATAACAATGATTCTGAACATTTTTTTTCATGTGCCTGTTAGCCATTCTAATGTATTCTTCGGAGAGGTATCTGTTTAGTTCTTTTGCCCATTTTTTTGGATGGGTTATTTGTTTTGTTTTAGTAAACTTTTATGAGTTCCTTATATATCTTTGATATCAGTCCTTTGTCATGTGTATGGTATGCAGATCTTTTTTCCCATTCAGTAGGGTGTCCTTTCATTTTAGTATGACTTCTTTGCTGTACAGAAGCTTTTTAGTTGATGTAGGCATTCTTGAATTAAAAGCAATGAACTCATTTTATCAATAGTCAAGACACAGACCTTGGTTTCTTTGCCCAGTATGTAAAGTTTATTAAGAAATGACAGAAGACATTGAGTCACAGATATAACTGAAGTAACCGGCAGTTAAGATCATGGTGATTCAAAAAAATAAGAGCTGGAATCAGATGTTGAGATATGGAAAAATATAGCCTGCTTTTTAGAAGCTGAATGGTGGATGAAGAGTCCCATTCTCTCCAATGACAGTTGAGGAATGTCACTTGCTTGTACTCTGGTACCTTTCATGTTGGAAGAATTTTTAGGTAAACAGCAGCAAAAATAGATCATAAAGCGGGAAAATTTGACTGTTGTCAGTTCTCAAGGATAAATTCTACAACATGTAGTAACTTGCAACTCTGAAAGAGAATAAGCAGCTTGATGATCAGCAGGTGGATTTGCAGCATTCCTGTGTCTGCAGAGGAGGGCCAAGCTGTTCGATGCAGAATGAAATCAGAACTGTGGGGTTCGTGTACTTGGTGGTCCCCACAGCAAAAACATGAATGGAAGTCTTAGAACTTGTTATTGATCCGGGGGTGCTGGAAGAGATAAACTGCTTAGAGATACTGGGATCTGGGTTATTGAAAACCAGCAATCTGGCTTTTAGCAGGTGGGCTCACGGCAGGTGATCTGGCAGCCGGTGGGCTAACAGCAGTAGCAGCAGCAGGCTGGGCGGCAGCAGGACTGTCCACAGTAGGATGGGCGGCAGCAGGAGGCCTGGGCGTGGTGCAGCTGGCAGCAGGTTGGGGGGGTGCAGCTCACCACACAGCAGGGGGGCAGGAAGGTGTCCTCCACGCAGCAGTCAGGGCGGCACCACCTGGTGCGGCAGCTCACAGCCCCAGAGCCGGCCCCCAGGCCACCACCGATGCCGGAGCCACAGCCAAAGCCACAGCCAGAGCCACAGCAGCTAGTGGGGCAGCAGCTGGGCTGGCAGCAGCTGGTGGGGCAGCAGCTGGGCTGGCAGCAGTTGGAGCCACAGATCCCACCAGTGGAACAGCTGGGGAATCCGCAGAAGCTAGTGGTGCAGCAGGCCATGGTGTCAGGAGTTGGATTCAGAGAGGGGTTGCTTGGAGGAGTTTCTGAGTTTTGGTGGTGACTTCCAGAGAGGGCCCTTATATACCTGAGCCAGCTGATAGTTACAAAATTCTTAACATATTTTCCTTGTTTTTGTTTAAATTTGTTCTTTAGTGGGCCACTGATTGGCTTACATTGAAATACTTCTGACACATTATGAACAACCACTTAGAAATTGCTTTGTTTTATAGTTTCAGGTGGACTCTATGCCAGTCCTTTGCTCTTTGGAATGCTTGTGGTTTCCCACGTTCAAAGAGTCCTCCCATTTTGATCCATGTCAACACCCTCATTTTGTACAGGTAGTTACTCCAGTGCAGGACACTCAGTCCAGACTGTAAGGGTAAGGTTAATGTGTTCTTAATTTTGACTATTCTTTTTCCTTCTGGAGAGATAGAGCTGATTTCTCTTGAATGTAGGGTTTCCAGACATCCACTGAATGGAAAGAGATCTGTATAATTAAAAGCTTCAAACTCATTTACTCTAGCATCAAACATATAATCATTATAATTTCTTTTATTTCAAACAATTTTAAATATGTAAATATTATTGGTGTTTCAGGCCAAAGATCTTTTCTTGTGAACCAAATGATGGATGGATAGATGGACGAATGGGTAGATAGATAGATAGACAGACAGACAGATAGATATATGCTTAGCTTCTTGTAGAATCTTAGTAAATGTTTATTGAATCTGATTTAAATGGGTGGAGTATAAGTATGATTCATGGGTGTCTCTGACACTTATAAATGATTAAGTAGAACTTTCAAGCCATAGTACCTCTCACGAAGGGATCCTTATTATTGTCGAAAGAGACTGGGAAAAGCTGAAAATATTTTATCGACATTTAATGGTTAAGCAAGACTTGTGGAAAAGCAACCTGGGAGCTGGCACATTTTGAGGAGTGCACTGCCATCTGCTTTATTCTCTGAAATGGGTCATCTTGTGTGTGGTCTGTCACTGCTACCAATTAAATGATAAAGGTAAGTGATGGAACTTGTCAGCAATTTGGAAAATCTTTTCCTTTAAGTCTTCTATATTTTGTCCTGTCATATTTTGTATATTGATTCAAGTTGTTCATGAAGAACTGAAAAATGAAATGGTGAAAAGTACTTTTGGTTTAGAGTTGTGTTCAGAGAACATCTTTCAGATTGGGTTGTAAGGTGCAATATTGCTACATGTTTCTAAGGAGTATGTCTGAAAAACGGTGATGGTGGCCCCTCGGGGTACCTGCAGAGCTTCTCTGTTTTCATTTAAACCAGAGCTACACCTCATAATACAGTAAGTGGAGTGAGCATTGGGGTTGAAGCTTAGAGAGGAATTTGGGGCAGTCAGTGGGAAGATTACATTAAGCCAAGACTTGGGAATTAAACTGACATGCTCTTGGAAAATGGATAACTATTTGATAGATAGCATTTGGTAGATATTTTAAAATGTTTCATTTAGATAATACAACTTATTTAGACACTGGGCCCTCATAAAGGAGAACATGTAGAATATTAAGTAGAAGGGGATTAAAAATAACAGAAGTACACTAGGTAGAAACCCCATAGCTTTGATTAACCTGAAAATTCTAGCTCAAAGGGCTTTCTAGGTCCATACCTGATCAGACCTACTAGAGCCTCTAAGAATTTGAATGATTACAAAGATTATATAGCTCAGGGAGCATTTTAACTGATGGGATATAGTTTATATTTAGATAGTTTATATTTAGACTTTTTTGTATATTATATAGTTTATATTTAGATTTTTGGGTTTAGACTTTATATTTATGCCTTAAGCTCATTATCAAAATGCAAATATATTTTTCTTGAATTTAAGTCAAAGGTGGACAAGGTTAAAGATAAAAGGAGGAAAATAACACAGTTTGCCTTGCTCATTTAAACATTTTATTTGAGAGAAACAGGGGTTATTCTAGGAGGAAGCAGCTCAATGTGGTGTTCCAGAAGTAGGGAGGTGTCACTGAAAGAACAGACACCCACCCTGGCGCCCTGCCCAGCCAGGCAGGACAGCCAGACACTCGACGGACTGGCACTTGTGTCAAGTGTGCTGATTCAGGGCATCCAAGAGGGTTCTGAGAATGAAGTTCGTTACTTCTTTGTGGCTTAGAAACATCATGATACTTAGCATCCGGGTAAAATAGAAGACTTCTTCAGCAGTAAGAGCAGTCTTGCTGTGCTTCCCTGTTCAGTCAGCAACTTTGCTTTCAACAGGTGGGCTCACAGCAGGTGACCTGGCAGCCAGTGGGCTAGCAGCAGTGGCAGCAGCAGGCTGGGCGGCAGCAGGACTGTCCACAGTAGGATGGGCGGCAGCAGGAGGCCTGGGCGTGGTGCAGCTGGCAGCAGGTTGGGGGGGTGCAGCTCACCACACAGCAGGGGGGCAGGGAGGTGTCCTCCACGCGGCAGTCAGGGCGGCACCACCTGGTGCGGCAGCTCACAGCCCCAGAGCTGCCCCCCAGGCCACCACCGATGCCGGAGCCACAGCCAAAGCCACAGCCGGAGCCACAGCCGGAGCCACCGCAGCTGGTGAGGCAGCAGCTGGGCTGGCAGCAGCTAGTGGGGCAGCAGCTGGGCTGGCAGCAGCTGGAGCCACAGGTCCCACCAGTAGAACAGCTGGGGAATCCGCAGAAGCTAGTGGTGCAGCAGGCCATGGTGTCAGGAGTTGGGTTGAGAGTGGGTTGTTAAGAGAGTTTCTGAGTTTTGACTGCAATGTGTGCATGTGGCCCTTTATATAGTCCCCGGACCTGTGCATTTCCCTAACATTTAGCATCCTTCCTTGATATCATTTGCAAAGTCTGTCTCTGATTGGCTAAAACCTGAGTTGTTTAGAAAGTTATAAATAGAATTTCAGTAGCTTTGGTCATTTTTCAATTAAGTGTCATTATGTTTCTTCATTGCACTTGGGCCAAGTGAAGGCTCACATGGAAGCTAATCACAGCAGCTCCTCTCAAGTCACATGGTCGGCTAGACGTGGGCCAACCCCCTTCCAGGCTTACCCTGTCCTTTGATAAACTTTATGCAGAGTTTATCTAAGTTCAACATTTTCTTCCTAAGTTGTCATTCAATTAAGGGTCATGATTTCATAAACAATTTGTCCATAAACAATTTGTCTAGGAATGGCTAAAATTACTGCCATCAAAACATAAGCTGAATCACCTGACTCATCAACATGCAAGAGAATCATGTTTTTCTATAGTTAGTTTGTGCCAGAATATGATCTTCAGAGCTCTAAGGCGTATTCTGCGCCTTTAGCCATCAATGTGCATATCCCCAGCTGCAACCCTTAATGACTTGCTTGTAGATTCTTTTCTGACTTTACTAAACAAAAAAAAAAATTCTAGCAACAAACACAGATTTCAACAAGTCAGCAATACAGTCACATAAAAAAAAGTTCATGCCTTCCCCCAGCCCCAAATACTCCCATCCCTTGCAAACCAGCACTCTAGAGACAATTTCAAATTGGTGCATGTTTTGATACCCTTCCCCTTGTTTTTGAAAACACAAACCAGCATATATGCATCTTCTAAGTAAAATTGGGGCCTCTCATAGTTACTTATTTATATTTTTAAATATTAAAAAAATTAAAATAGTAAAATTTACACAACATAAAATTTTTGTTTCACCACTTTTAAGTGTATAGTTTACCAGTGTTATGCATATTCACATAATGTTAGTGCAGTCTCCAGAACTTTCTTTCAAATCTGATACTCTATTCATTAAATAACAACTTTCCCATTCTCCCCTCCCAAATCTCTTGGCACCCACCATTCTATTTTGTGTCTTGGTGAATTTGGCCACTCTGGGCAGCTCACATAAATGGACTCATACAGTATTGTCTTTGTGACTGACTTATTTCACTGAGCATAATGTCCTCAAGGTTCATTTGTGTTGTAGAATGTGGCAGAATTTCCTTCCTTTTTAAGGCTGAGTACTATTCCATTGCATGTATGTACTACAATTTGCTTACCAATTCATCCAGCAATGGACCATTGAGTTGCTTCCACCTTTTGGCTATTATGTTTAAAGTTTAATGTTTAATAGCTGCCATGAGCATGAATGTGGGAGTATTTCTTTAAGATTTTCTGCATTTTTCATTGTTTTGGGGTATATATCTAGAAGTAGAATTACTGGATCATATGATATTCTATATTAACTTTTTGAGTAGCTGAAACTGTTTCCTATAATGGCTATACCATTTTATATTCCCTCCAACAAGGGTTGGATTTCTCCATGACCTTGACAATGCTTTTGGATTTTTCAGAGTGGCCACTCTAGTGGGATGCAATGGTATATCATTGTTTTCTGTGTTTTTTTTTTTCTTTTTGCACTTTCCTATATTGAGCATCTTTTCATGGGCCTATAGGCTGTTTTTATATATTCTTTGAAGAAATCTTTATTTGTGTTCTATGCCCAATTTAAAATCGTTTTGTGGTTGTTCTTGTTGTTGAATTATAGGAGTTCTTTAGATATTATGGGTATTAGCCCTTATCAGAGAGATGATTTGCAAATATCATCTATTATGTAGACTGCCATTTCATTGTGTTGACTGTGTCCTTTGATGCATAGAAATTTTAATTTTGATTTGTCAATTTTTTACTTTTGCTGCCTATGCTTTTGGTACATTGACTAAGAAATCATTGACAAATCCAATGTCATGAGGCATTTTCTCTGTGTTTTCTCCTAAGAGTTTTATAATTTTAGCTCTTATATTTAGGGCTTTGATCTATTTTGAGTTAATTTTTGTAGATGTTGTAAGATGAGAGTCCAATTTAATTATTTTGATGTGAATATCCAGTTTTTCGAGGAAATTAGTTGAAAAGATTGTCATTTCCCATTGAATTGTCTTGGCATCCTTGTTGAAAATCATTTTTACATGTGAGGCTTATTTCTAGACTCTTGTCTATATGTCTGCCCTTGTGCCCTTACTGTTTTGATTACTATAGCTTTGTAATATAGTTTGAATTCAGGACGTTTCAAATTGTTGGTTTATCTTATACCTATTACTAATTCTTTTATATAGCTATGTAATATTCTGGAATATGAATTTGGCACACTTTATTCAATTTAAAAAAAATTGTGTTTCTGAATTTAATGCAATAGAGAATTTAAATGGGTCTACCTTAAGGTAATTATGCATGGTCTTATGATACAGAGGACTCAATTAATTTAATTAAACTAAAAGGTGTTCTCCATCTGGCTTTACCAGTAAGGGACTGTGAAATCTCAGAAGAGTTACTTAATAACTCTGAACATTGGTTTGTTTATATGAAAAATGAGGTGATGTCTCAGACATCTCCATAAATAGAATTACACAACTGCTTTACTAGATCACTGATCCCTTAAATGATCTCCCTCTGTCTGATTCACTCTGGTATCCTACATAGTGCCTTCTGTACCACCTTACATATAGACTCTCAGTAGATGCTTATTGAACAAATAAGAAAATGAATGATTAGCAGTGTATAGTAATAATGATGAACTATTCCCCTGTGTGTTATGGAGAAATAAGTCATATCCTGACTTTAGATTCAGAGGTGTTGATCTCTATAACTTTCTGCCTGTGGAAGTACCGTGAGAAGTGAGGCTATGGTAAATAGAGGCTGTGCTGTTTTTAAGGCTCTAGGTAATCAAATTTACTGTATGTTTTTTAATTAGGGTTAAACTCACTGAATCTGATCAAATTTCCTACTATGGCATAAGAAGAGGAATGTAGGATATAAAAACCAGATTAAAACCTTCTCTGTGTATATACATCATGAGCACACCCAATGAAGAAAGAGAGATATGTTTGATATATATATATATATAATTTATTAGACCTTGATATATTCTCCTTTCATAGAAAGTGCAATTTGGAGGAGAGTTGGGTAAGTGCGCTGAGGACAGGTGGTTCTTCTATAGCCTCTGCAGCACTGAGCCAGGAGGAGTAAGATGGAATGTTTGCTGAAGGTCAATCCCAAGAAAAATTGGTTTTCCCATTTGTTGGTTCAAATTTGTATTTTGGCCACCTCAGTGGAGGGACCAAGGGCTTTCCATTATGGAATGGAATCATCTAGATCTGTAAGGCACCATGTCCCAAAGCCAAATTAAAGTTTAAGTACCATCAGGATGGTTGAAAAGATAACTAGTTCGTGAATTAGCTGGAAGTTGAAATTTCACATTGAAAATCAGCAACCTGTGTTTTAGCAGGTGGGCTCAGAAGAGGTGGTCTGGGAGCAGGTGGGCTCAGGGCAGGTAGGTTGGGAGCAGGTGGACTCAGAGCAGGTAGGTGGGGAGCAGGTGGGCTGGGAGCAGGTGGACTGGGAGCAGGTGGGCTGGGGGCAGGTAGGTTGGGAGCAGGTGGGCTGGGAGCAGGTGACCTGGCAGCTGGTGGGCTGGGGGCAGGTAGGTTGGGAGCAGGTGGGCTGGGAGCAGGTGACCTGGCAGCTGGTGGGCTGGCAGCAGTGGCAGCAGCAGGCTGGGCGGCAGCAGGACTGTCCACAGTAGGATGGGCGGCAGCAGGAGGCCTGGGCGTGGTGCAGCTGGCAGCAGGTTGGGGGGGTGCAGCTCACCACACAGCACGGGGGCAGGCAGGAGCTCTGCACTTGACAGCCAGGACGGCACCACCTGGTGCGACAGTTCACAGCTCCTCGGCCACCCTCCTGGCCACCACCAATGCTACCACCAGTGCCACAGCCAGAGCCACAGCCGGAGACACAGCAGCTGGTCTGGCAGGAGCTGGTGGGGCAGCAGCTGGGCTGGCAGGAGCTGGAGCCACAGGTCCCACCAGTGGAACAGCTGGGAAACCCACAGAAGCTAGTGGTGCAGCAGGCCATGGTGTCAGCAGTTGGGTTCAGAGAAGGGTTGCTTGGCGAATTTTTGAGCTTTGGTGGTAACTTCCACATTGGGCCTTTTATAAGTCTTGGTCAGCTGCTGTTTACATTATTTTTAAAGACCCTTCCTTGTTTGTGTTTAAATAACTTGTCTCTGAACGATAATTGGCCTTTCCCCAAGTTATTTTTTCATCCTCTAGAAGCCTTTAAAAGTTGATTTTATTTGGTCTTCAATGACAGTTCTTCACCGTGATCAATTAGTCATTACTGTTCATCGGCACGTTGCTCTTAATTTCTACATCTGTTAAATTCTATTCGGTGCTCCCCAAACAATTGAGTAATGCTACCCCTTTAAGAGGTGTCAATGTCACTCAATGCTGACCCTCATAATTGAGCACTGGGTCTCACATGGCACCGCCACTCCCAGGTCGGTGGCCTCCAGCGTGGACGGCTGCTCTTCTCACCTTCGATTTGACCGTGAAGCAAGGCTACGCTCAGCTTCCAGACAGGGCTGCCTCCGTCAGGGCTGGGAATGTGGATGGGTTGTTACTGACAACATTTTGTTACTGACAACAGATAAAATTCAAGAATCTCTTCTCACCCCCAACTCTTTAACCAAAACCAAGTAATGAGATCTTCCTCTTCACTCCTAAAAGTCAACCTGGCTCTTTTTGGTATTTCTGAGCTGACGCCCTGCTAAGTAAAAGGTCTACCCAATATTAATCTCCCCAGCCTGGTGGGAGACAAGCGGGTGTGTATGAGGGGCCAGCGTGCTGACCACATTTCAGAGTTGCTGTTGTGTATGAATGTGTGGGCTGTGCCTTGATGGGGTCTCTATCCACTTGAGGATGGATAACCCTTCTTCACACAAAGACACTCAACAAGTTGTATATTCCTTGGCTGTGTCTACCCAAAGATGGCGCCTTTTCTAATTTGAAGAGCTGTGCCAGTGGGTTTTTTTAAAAGTTGAGGTGAAATCTATATGCTGCACAATAAACCATTTTGCAGTGTATGATTGAGTGGCATTGCACAGTCACAGTATTTTGCAACCTCCATGCCTCTCTCTAGTTTCCCAACTTTTTCATCACACCTGAAGAAAAAAAAGTCTTTCAAGGACTCACTCCCCTTCTCCCTCGCCCTCTAGCTCTTGTCTCACCACTTTGACTTTATCCATTAGAAAGGAGACTCCGTTATATGTCTTTTATTTCACCCTTGCTTCCTTATTGAACCCTCTTGGACATTGGAATACAATCGGGGTTAATATATGCCCATCACATTATGTTCATGTAAATTCACCCCGATAATTTTCTGCTTCATAATGCATGAGAAAATCATGTAAGTGTTACAAAAACATCGGTTGAAATTCCCTTTCGTCATTTTCCAGGTGTATCTCAGGAACACTGGTATCACAGTGTGTAAGTCTGTGATAAAGGAAGAGAGGTGTCCTTGAATGAATCATTGTAGAAGTGACAGTTATTGCAGGATTCTCAGTCCTGTTAACAGTGTTAGTATTCTAACGTGCTTTCTAAACCTCAAGATGGTGATAACACATGCAACAAAAAATTTGATCACTGAGTCTTTTTTTTTTTTTTTAACCTTTGGGGGATCTGAAATGAGTATATGTTTGTCACCTGTTTAGGGAATGGCCACTATTATGCCCGGAAGGGACGCTGAATCTCTGTTTTCTCTGTTCTCTCATTTTTCCAGGTTAGAAATAGGTAACTGGACAGGTAAAGTGACGTGCTCAAGAATTTATGGTTATTTAGTTACAAAGTGGGAGCTAGAACTGAAGATGCCTGATGCTAATACTGCAAAATCTCGTTTACTTTCTCTTCAATTATATATTAAACCGTTTTTTGGAAAATTAATATATTTTTGTTATTTATGTTTTTTACGTTTTGTATTCCTCTTGGGTAACCCACCACCAATTCACCCGTGATCCATCTCCATGGTCCCTTGTGTCCTTTTCTACTCCATTTTGTGCCCTTATCCTCCCCTCCTCCCGCCCC